>SZWC01006758.1:79899-100197 GCA_023375785.1 Penium margaritaceum | reverse complement strand
GGCTGGTGCGTCTTCGTGTTGTAGTCTTGTTCAGCGGCTGCGAGCTTCGGAGAGATGTTGTTGACTGTCAGTTCTGCGACAGGAAGTTTAAGAAGCATTTGGCGGATCACCTCGAAGCGAGAAGGAAGGCCGTGGATGATGCCCGCACACACCACAGCTTCAGGAAGATCAATGCTCATTTCTTTGAGATCTGCAGCAATAGTGGTGCAAGCAGCAACGTAGCCACCTATGTCGGGAAAGGTGTCGAATGGGACATGGAAGAGAGAGACAATTTTGATGTCGTAAGAGGTTGAAGTGCAAGCATCAAAGCGCTCTTTGAGGTAGTCCCAAACTGCTTTGGCACTTTCACCGATTGCTCAAATGTCGTTGTGTATCGTAGAGTCGCAGGTTGCCAAGAGAGACACAAGAGCATTGTCATTGGAAAACTCCCACTTCTCGTGGTCTGAGCTGTCCTTGGCAGGTTCGACGCCACTGCCCACACCTGTGATGATTTTGTGGAGCAAGATACCATCGATGCGGGTCGTTTTGAAGTACGTAGAGATGTTGAAGGCCCACAACTTGTAGTTGTTGGTGCCGTCACGTTTGGTGGTGAGCTTAGGGATGCCAACAAGGGCGTCGGTGACAGCTGCAACTGAGGCCATGTTGAAATGGAGGGCGGTGTTGAGGGAGATGTGAAGAACAGAGAGGAATCTGAGTTGGGTGGCAAGCAGAATACCACACANGAAACGAGGAGAGGACTCCTTGTGATGGAGGCAAGGGTCAAGAAACCCTTGCCTTGATGAGGGAGGCAACGCAGAAGTTGCTAAGGCGATCCTGAGATCAGTGTCTGTGCTCTGGTACCATGTCTGAAAGAAGGTGGAACTTCTGAATGAGTGGTTGATGAATGAGCCCAAGTGGGCTGATATACTCAGGACAGAGAGGGGACTGATCTGCCACCTAGGCACACTGCAACAATCTCTAATCTGCCACCTAGGCGGATTCTTGCAATCCATGTTGCTGACATGTTTGATTGCATATCTGACTGCAATCACAGTAAAACTGTGATCGTAGTCAGGGAGAGCTGAACTGGACTTCTCATAATTAAGTGGCCTAGTGAAGACCACTGGGCCACAGTCAGACAAGAACTCATGCTCCCCCATGTCCGACATCTGGAACCTGCTGCTCAGCTACTCTTTCAGCTGCTATAGGCTCGGCAGGTCTGAGGAGCACAAGATCAGATCGTCCACGTAGAGTGCGACAATCTGATGGAGCTTCTTACTACGCCGCACGTACACACTGTGATCTGCCTCACAACGCTTAAAGCCGAGTTGTGCCATGAAGCTGTCCATCTGTTGGTACCAGCAACGGGGCGATTGTTTTAGCCCGTACAAGGACTTGCGCAGCTTGCACACCTTGCCCTCCGGCGCCTCCACCCCCTCCGGCACCTCCATGTAGATTTCCTTGTCGATGATGCCATTGAGGAAGGCCGTCTTTACGTCCATTTGGTGGAGCTCCATATCCTTCGCGGCTGCCATCGCAAGGATCGCCCGGACGCTTGTGAATTTGGTGACAGGGGCGAACGTCTCATCGTAGTGCTCGCCCTTACGCTGTGTGTACCCCTTTGCCACGAGCCGCGCCTTGTACTTGTGAACCACACCTTCCTTTGTGAACTTGGTCTTGAAGACCCACTTGGAGCCGATGACCTTGGCGTCTTTCGGCCTGTCAACCAGCTGCCACGTGTCGTTTTCTGCAATGGACGCCAACTCCGACTTGATGGCAGCGTCCCACTGCTTTCCCTCAGGCCGCGCAAGCGCCTCTTGCACGGTCTTCGGCTCCGTTGATGCAGCCAGCATGCACCGCGTCATGCCAATCCATCGACCGGTGCCTGCGTCAAAACACTTCCCCGCTCTCCACTGCCTCCCGTTGCGGCGCGGTAGTCTTGGCGGCGTCTCGTCGCTCTGCTGCGATCCTTCCCACTCAGCCCGCTCCGGTGAATCATTGACCGGACGGCTTCCCGAGGATTCTTCCCGCTCCGGTGAACCATCAACCAGACGAGCGGCGCGTCCGGAGGATTTTTCTCCGACGCCCGACGCGAACTCCACCGAGAGTGCGCGCTTCGGCACCCGCGGTGCCTCCTTCGACGAATCATTCCGTCGGATCTCCAGCCCAGCTGCATCATTGTCGGAGTCCTCCGCGTCGGCTGCTGCACTTGCTGCACCGCCGCGCTCCGACGCCGCATCATCAACCTCCGCGTCTGCCGGCTCCTTCTCGTAGTCAAGGAGCTGGAACCACTCCCCCTGTTTTGGAGTGTTCCCGACGCTCATGTCGTTGCTGCTGCTGCTGAAGCTCTGCTGCTCGTCGAACTCAATGTCACAGCTGCGTATGATCTCTTGCGTGCGCGGTTCCCAGAGCCGATACACCTTTTGCGCGCTCTCGTAGCCGAGGAACAAGTACGGCTTTGCCCGCGGTTCCAGCTTGCTGTCGCGTCGTTGTGCCGCCTGCACCATCGCGTGCGCCTTGCACCCGAACACCTTCAGGTGCGCCACGTTTGGCTTGTGCCCGCTCCAAACCTCCTGCAACGTCTTCCAGCCGCCCTTACCCTTCAGCACTGCTGTTGGGGTGAGGTTGATGGTGTAGCTTGCTATACGCACGACCTCTGCCCAGAATCCTCGCGGCAACCCCGCATCCACAAGCATGGTCCGCACCATGTTGAGCAGCGTCTGGTTCGCTCGCTCCGCCACTCCGTTGGACTGTGGCGAGTACGGCGTAGTGGGTTGCCACTTGATGCCCTGTTGCTTCATCCACCCACTGCAGCCCACGTACTCTCCGTAATTGTTGCTGCGTAGTGCTCTGACCTTCCAGCCAGTCTGCCTCTCCACCGCTGCGACGTACTCCTTCAGCCAGTCCAGGACCTCGCCCTTCCGCTTCATGAAGTACACGTAGAGCTTTCTCCTGTAGTCGTCAATGAAGGTGACGAAGTATCTCAAGCCGCCGTTTGACGGCATTTTGAACAGTCCGCACACGTCGCTGTGCACGACCTCCAGCAAGTCCTTTGCGCGAGCCGCGTTCTCGTTGAACGGCTTGCACCGCGCCTTGCCCAAAATGCAAGGCTCACACTTTTTGTGCGCTGCTGCATCTGCTGCCGCATCTGCACCGGCGATGACGAGGCCGCGCACCATGTCGCGCTTCGCCATCTCCTTAACGGTTGCGGGCGCCGAATGCCCCAACCGTCGGTGCCAGAGCTCCAGATCAGTGCTTCCTCCCTTGGTCATGTTGACGACGCGCTCCTACAAATCTGCTCTGTCGAATGTCGCGGGGACCACCTTGGTCTCCACGATGTAGAGACCGCCCTCGCGCTTCGCCTCCAGCACGACCTCGCCGTCGCCGTCGATGCACACCACTGCGCCTTTCCTGCGGAAGAGCACCTCATACCCCTTGTCCGTCAAGCGGCTAACACTCAGGATGTCAGCCAGGCCGGGGACGTGCTGCACATCACGGATTGTGCACAGCTCCTTCTTACCGCCCACCACGACTTCCACCTCCACGTCGCCTTGGCCGGCCGCCGGCTCGACTTTGTCATTCGCGACCACCATTGACTTGGAGGACTTCTCGTAGGTGACAAACCCCACCTTCTCGACTTGGGTGTGCTCCTCGGCCCCGGAATCCAGGCATCGCCTGTTGGCCTTCTTGAGGAAGTGGTTCTTGTTGCCGTTGAGGAGCGACCTGCCCTTGCTATTTTTGCCGCCGGTCTTCGCCTCCTCCGGGCACTCACGGGCCCAATGGCCCTCATTGCTGCAATTGCGGCACACACCTTTCTTGGCGCCCTTCTTGCCGCCGCCCTTTCCGCCACTTCCTCGGCCCCCGCTTCCGCCACCACGTGTTTTGGTGACGAGGGCCGATGAGGAAGACGAGGACTCCCCGCAGCTCCGTCGTTGCGCCTCGTTGCGGATGTACTCTGGGACCGCGCCATAGGTGAGCTTGTCCTCTGACCATCCTCCGAGAACGGTGATGAGTGGACCCCAACTGTCAGGTAGGGCCATGAGGAGGGCCATCGCCTGCAGCTGCGTGTCGATCTTCCACCCCACGTCATTGCATTGCGAGGCGAGAGACTCAATCTGCTGCATGGCGGAGATGACATCATCTCCCTCCTTGATTCTCACCGTGAGGAGTCGCTTCATCGCGAAGATTTTGTTCGCGAGCGACTTGGATTGGTGGATGGCACAGAGCTTTTGCCAAGCTTTGGCTGCCAGCTTGCAGCCTTGGAAGTAGCCCCACTCCAACTCGGCCGTCCCGGACACTAGGAGCATGAGCGCCTCCGTGTTCTTCTTTTCGAAGGCCTGCTTCTCCGCGTCCGTAGCAGTCGCCTCTGTGAGCACCTCCTTTCCCAACATGACGTCCAGCAGCCCCTTATGCGAGAGGTGCAGTTCAAACTGCCACCTCCATAGCCCGAAGCCCGGGCCGCCCGCATACTTCTGAATGGGCTGCGTCTCCTTCTACGCCATGTGCGCAGCTACTACTCCGACGAGTTCTCAGAACTTCACGGCGACGTCCAAAATGACGATCCCGTGCGCTGCGGAAGACGTGAACGTTGGAGGCGTTCAGACCCGTGGGCCCGTAACCCTTTGTCAGGATGAGATCCACGTGATGCGGTTTCGACGTTTGTCTAATCGTCTCTAGTGGTTCACGTCTACTGTTTTGGGCGAATCTGAGACTGAGCATGAGCTTTCTGGCCGCCTCACGCTATGTGAGCAGGAGTTTAGAGACAGTCAGTTTGCGAAGGGAATAACGTTATTTTTGCGCTAGTTTTTTAACATGGACATGATCACAACATTTATAGGGATAGTCATGAGATTTCCAACGCACCAAACTGCGCACAATTCGGCCAAGCGTAGCTCAAGTTATGCTTGCCGAAGCGCAGGTCTCACCCACCACAGAAGCCTGACGCCGCCACTCGCCGTGGCGCCTTCATTCACGTGCGAAGCGCCTTTCCCAAGGCGCATNGCACCCTACCCACTTTTGGGTCGTGTTTGGTGATGGGGTGTGACGAGGTTCGAAACCTGTCCGCGGACCTGCAGTCAGAATTTTGACTAAGTCCCCGAGTAACAAAACGTACTACTGAGTTTCGGACGTCGAGCCAGGATTTTGGCTAAGTCCCTCAGTAACAACCTGCACTACTGGATCCGGTGGATGATCCACCTGATCAGGCGGATCATCCACCGGACGCCTCGGCAGGCCTATCGGAGCATTTTCTCCACATGGTATTTTTGTTCCTCGGTCCGGTCGATTATCGACCGGATTTCGAGTCGCAGCCGGCTCCCAGAGCCGCTGCGCATACCCCAACTTTGGAAAGCCATATCTCCCTCGATACATGTCCGATTCCGGCGAAACAACTTCCACCGGATTCAACAAGTTGTCAAATTTTAGGTACAATCCTCCATTTGAGGATCCGAGCAAATGTCGAGTCGCCAGATCCGCCGGAGCGGAGTTTCCATTTTCTGGCGGCTCGTCAGCGCCTCCCGGCGCCGCACTTGGGCATGCGGAGGGGCAGTTTTTCAACACACAGGGTACGCGGGTCTCAACCCACCAAGAAAAATCTCCTACCTCCTGACAAGCCCACATGGCTGCCGGAACGCATCGACCGCGTCTCGCCGGCATTGTTGTAGGTGCTGGAGAAGTCTCGGTGCAGTCCAGAGGCCCGTCATGTTGTCACGCCCTCCTCTACCATATACCCCAAATGTGAGTATATCGGTAAACTAGCGGTGTCGGCCGTGACGGGTGCAAGCCACACAAACCAACAATGACTGGACCCACGACACAGACGCATGCACTGACATCGGGTACATCTTTCTTGCTGGAGGGAATGCTGCCTCGTGGAAGAGTGGAAAACTGTTGGTTTATGTCCCACAAGTCCGTTGTGACCTCTGGCCTCGCTATACACTCATCACACTGACGCAGGTGATTGATGCTGAAGTGACACTGGCGCTGACGTCAGTGCCCACCTGGTGCCGGCTCCCAAGGAAGCCATCCAGAGCCACATTCACAGGATGCCTCCGGGTTATCTCTAGCACAGGCTTGCATAATCTGATTATTGTTGACACTAGGTTTCCTAGTGGGATTGTGTGAGCTTCGTGTCCAGGTTGTTTCCCGGGTTTGCTAGGTTGCAGGTGTGAAGATGATGCGTGGGTGAGATCCAAGGTTCGGATCCCACTGTGTGTGGGTTGCGAGCGAGGTTGCGCTCGCCGCCTGCCCGCTCTTAACCCCTCTGGCACGTTCTTTGGAACTAATCTCTCACACTCTACCGACTGGTTTGCTTGCGACTCTTTGCTCCTCAAGCATCCATGGCGTCTTGCCTCTAGAGTGCTTGGCTCGTGCTTCCCATTCCTCTCACAATCCCTCCTACTAGGATCCTCTCTCCTCTTGTATCAGAGCGGTGGAGAGAGGAGGAATTGAGCTCGCGAATCAAGCGCTTGATCCTGGTGTGCGGCTGGTCTCTGTTGCCACCACCGCTTCTGCCGTTGTCCCTGTCACGTTGAGCCCGCTCGCTGCCGAGCTGCTATAGAGCACCCTCCTACGTCAGCTCCCTACCTGCGCACCTCTTGTGGCGGGCAGCAGCAGAAGGAATGCAAGGACACTCGCGGGTGTGTCCTCTATTCGCTCCCGTGGGATGGCTTCCGTCTGCGGGTGCTGCACATCTGCAGCTATCACACCTACGGCAGCAGCTTAGGCAGCAGCACCATCACATCATGAGTCACAGCCTTCTCAGCCGCGACGACGACCGCAAAAGCTGCAGCTACGACGACAGTTACTGCACAGCAAAGCGAGCAGTTGGAGCCACTGCTGCCACCATAGTCTCCTCAGCAGTTGCCGCAGATACGCACCCGTAGCAGCAGCTCGTGTCACTGCTGTAGGTCCGGTTGCCACAGCCAAAGCAACCATAGCCGCAGCAACTGCATTTTGAGCGGCTGCAACCAAAGCAGCAGCAGCCAGTTGGAGCCGCAACTGTTGCATTGTAAGCAACACCACCGTCACGTCCTTTAGTCGTAGCATTCTCAGCCGCGACTACGACTGCAACAGTAGTAGCCACGACAACAGCAGCTGCACTGCGTGATAGCACCTGCCCACTGCCACCGTCACATTCTACTCAACGGCAGCTGTGGATAAACGCCCGCAGTAGCAGCTCCAGACACTGCTACAGGTCCCGCTGCTGCGGTCACAGCAACCGCAGCCGTAGCAGTCGCAACCACTACATCGCAAGTAGCTGCATTCTACGCAGCAGCAGCCAGCCCTAAGCAGCATCCGCATTCTACGCAGCAGCAGCCATTCTAAGTCACAGCCGCGTATAGCCGTAGCAGCTACACTCTAAGCCACGTTGCGGCAATTGGTGCAGTGCGACAGCTCCACACGTCGTGGTAGCCTCAGTTCCGTCGTGTTGCTGGTGCCACCGACCGCACCAACCTCACCACTTCACTGCTCCGGTGGTGCGGCAGCTGCCACGCTGGCGAATCGTGACAGTCGAGGCGCACTCCCGTCTGGTGAATATTACAGAGAGGGGGCCCCGCCTCGCTGCAAACGTCGCTGCAGAGGCATGAGCGACAACCGGGCGTCAGAGTCTGCCTTAGCATAAAATGCGAGAGCTTCACGTCACCGTCCGGTAAGCGTCTCCCCGACCCCTTTGTCTGGGGGGGGATCAGGTCAACCCGGAAGTCGCCGCTACTCAACTGTACACAGCACTGATAGAGGACATTGTCAGTCTTGTGGGTGCTCTTACACGCACCACTTTGGCCATCATACACTCGGTTCCAGCGGCTGCAGCTACATTTGCAGCAGCCGCTAGAGCTTCGCGTGCTCCTGCAGCAACCTTTGCCGGGCGCTCCATCGAGGCGTACATCAAGGCCGCAGCCGTCGTTGGCCCCATTGCTACAGCCGCTGCTGACTGAGGCACTCAAATCTCCGCAACAGCCTCTGCCATTGCATCTACGACGGCCTGCTGCATCTGTTACAGCTGCCGCCGCATTGTCCATCCGCTCTTCTACGTCGGTCGCCGTCGCAGCCGTTGCATCTGCCCCATCTGCCGGCTCCAGCTTCGTTACTACGGCTGTTTCTATTGCGACCGTCTTCGTCACTCTCGTTGCTGCCTTCACCACTGGGGCTCTCAATCTCATGGTTCCAGCCGCATCTACAGTCGCCATCCTTTCTGCAGCAGCCGCAGCTGCAGTCCCACATCTCCTTGCCTTCATGAGCAGCCCGTCCTCTTGACACCCTTGCTGAGGACTGTACCTGCTTGCGTTCTTTTCTTGTCTTTTGTGCGGTGGCTTGTCCTGTCTGACTTGGGGTGGGCTGTCCTGCAGCATTTTTATCCTTTGCCTAAGGCAACCCCATTTTTCCCACGTCCACTGGGGCTTGGGAAGCTATGCCAAAATCTGTCCGGCAGAGCCCGCATGTCGTCACCATGCCCGGTGACGACGAGTCAGTCATTGCAACCCTTCAGCGCCAGCTGGCCCTCGCTCGCGAGGCACTACAAGAGGCTGAGGATTGTCTTAAGCTTGCTGAGGACAACCGCACTGCATTTGCTGATGTTGTGGTCGTTATTGTCCTTCGTCGCCTCCCCACTACATCTGTTGTTTCCCCTTCCGGAGCTGACCCCCCTCCTCCAGCGGTCACCCCTTCTGCCTCCAGCACCTCTGCTCATGCGCACACTCGCAACTGCTTCCACTCTTCCTGCGCCTCGCTAGCATGACTTTTTTTCTCAGTCACCTACGCTTATCTCTGCACTCGCCTTCTCCTCTTGGGAAGTGCGCTTCAGCGCTTGGGCTCAGGGAGAACAGCTCTGGTGGGTGTACTACTCCCCCGCTATTGCTCCCTTCACACCACTTGCTGTCGAGTCTGCCCGTGCTGTCCGCGCTCTCATTGTCGCTGCACCTAAGTCGCTGATTGATGATGTTGGCACCTTCAATGCTGACCCTGCTGTCCAGCGCCCTGTTGACCCCATTGGCACGTACGCCATGCTACGTCATGGCACCTTGGCACTGGCCAAGCCGCTCAGAGCGCCCTTACGGTCCAGTTCAACACACTTTTCATGCGACCTCATGAGACCACCGATGCCTATTGGGCTCGGGGTCTCAAGCTCTTGCGTGAGCTTGACGACGTAGCACCTGGCCAACTCTCTGCCGTTTTGACCATGGTCAACGGCCTCATTCCTGAGCTGTCCGATCTCCTTCGTGACGTCAAAGCTTATGAGCTGCATCGCCTTGCCTCGAAGCCGGGCCCGCCCAAGTCCACCCCTGGGATTGGTGCGCTCTGGGATTTCACGTCCGAGCGCCTTGCTGCTCGGTGGACTAGCTTGCAAAACAAGCGTCTCCATCGCTCTGCCGTCACAGGTGTTGCTGCGCTCACCACTGCTGTTGTACCCTCCTCCTCTACCGCATCTTCCGCCTCCGCCGATGCTTCCTCGTCCTCCCCAGCCTCTTCCCTTGCTTCACAGGGTCGTGGACAGGGCAAGGGGAAGGCCAAGGGCAAGGGCAAGGGCAAGGACAAGGGTGCTACTACCTCCTCGCGTGTTCCGGGCGCCGTCATGTGTTGGAACTGTGGCTCGACCGAGCACTATGCTTGGACTTGCCCCGCTCCACCAGATGACCTCCGCCTTGCCCGAGCGATGCGCCCTCACTAGGCACGCACCTCCATCTCCTCTTCTGCATCCTCACCCTCAGGTGCCAGCGTCCCATCGCACTCCTCCACCCCTCTTCAGGCTCAGGCTCACGCCGCCTCTGGTGTGCCGTCGCTTCCGGTGCCTGGCCTCTACCTTTGGGGCTCGCCACCTCCTTATGGTACCCCTTTGTATGCTGGTCCCCCGTCATCAGCCTACATCGTGCCGCCGTGGTTTGCTTCTTCCTCCGGCGCGTCTACTCCAGCTCCGCCGGCCTCTGTGGATGGTGATCGCAGGGACCACGAGCGCCATCTTGAGCAGTCACTCCTTTAGCTTCTCTGCCTTCGCAATGAGGGAGGTGAGGGTGTTGCACCACTGGCCAAAGGTCCTGTGTGTCAGACTGACAGTGTCCTACGTGGAGATCCTCCCGGTTACGTCCTTGGTGCTTTGTGTGCGTCTGTTCCGTGGATTGAGCGTTGGCAGTCTGAATTCCTTCCTCGTGGTCTCTCCCTTTGTCCCCTAGCTCCGTCCTCCGTTGGCACTATTGCCATGTCCAGTGTGCTACCTCCCATGCGTGTATCCAGTGGACTCTAGGTCCTTGACTCTGGGGCGACCCACCACATGACGTCAGTGCGTTCCACGTTCGTCTCGTTAGGCCCCGTCGGTTCTTTCCGCTTTGTTCGTACTGGGTCTGGTCAGTTGCTTCCGGTTGAGGGTGTGGGCGTCGTGCATTTTGTCGGACCTAGTGGTGCCCTGTATCTGCCTGACATCCTTTATGTGCCTTTGCTGGAGCTCAGCCTGCTGTTTGTGCCATCCCTCGATGATCAAGGTATGGACTTCACTGCTAGCCGTGGTGTTTGCACTGTTTGTCTTCGTTCCTCCGCCTGTGCTTTCCTCCGTGGCATGAAGTGTGGCAAACTCTATCGTGTTCCCTTGCACGCACCCTCCGCCCCTGCTGTCAACATCACTCTTGCTCACGTTGCACCCTCTCTCACTCCTGACCTCGTCCGTCTCTTGCATCGTCGCCTTGGCCATGTCCACACCGATGCTATTCACAACATGCTGCGTCTCCAACCTGCTCTTGGCCTCTCGCCCTCCACCTTCCCTACACCTTGTCCTGCTGATTGTCTTGACTGTGCACAAGAAAGGATGCGTCACTCTCCTTTCTCTCCTTCTGAGACTCACTCTACACATCCTCTTGACTGTGTTCTTGCGGATGTCATGGGGCCTTTGCCTCATGACCTCCTTGCTGACGTGGGTTGCTACGTCTTGTGCCTTACCGATGATTTCTCTCACTTTCGTTGGGTGTTTTCTCTTTGCCAGAAGAGCGATGTTTGTTCCGTCATTAAATCATGGCTTGTTCAAGCTGAGCGTGCATGTCAACGGTCGCTGTGAGTCTTCTGTAGCGACCGTGGCAGTGAATTCCTTGGTTCCGCGGCTTGTCTTCTCGAGTCTCGTGGGGTGTGTCTGGAGACGTCCGCTCCTTACACACCCCAACAAAACGGTGTCTCTGAGCGTTGGAACCAGACACTTGCCGACGGTGTCCGCACACTTTTGTCTGAGTCCGGCCTGCCGCCGCTCTTAACTTTCAAAGCCATGTGCTGTATGACATGGGTCTAGAACCGTGTTCCCCATGGTCCCTTACCCCGCACTATCACTCCCTTTGAGCGCTGGCATGGTCATCGAGCCGACCTCCGGCTTGCTTGGGTTTGGGGAAGCATTGCTTCTGTCTGGCTTCCAGAAGATCTCTACGATGGGAAACTGTCCCCTCGCGGTCGTCTGTGCCCCTTTCTTGGAGTTTCAGCGCAATCTAAAGCCTGGCGTTTTTGGGACCCTGTTCGTCAGCATGTCGTTGATTCTCGTGATGCTATGTTCTTTGAGTTTGTCTTCCTTCGCGACCTCGGTCACTTGACCCCTGACTCCTCCCTCCTCCCTCTCTCTCGGCTGAGGGGGGATGTCGTTCCTGCCGTTTTGGCAGTCTTTGCTGCTACACGGTAGCTTTCACCCTCGTTGTCGTCCTCGTCGTCAGAGCCTGTCCCTACCTTCTCTGTTTCCTCTTCCTTTGACGTGTCATCCAGCCTCTCTACAGCACCATCGTCTCCGGTCATTGACTCTACCCAGTCGGCCTTGTCTCCCGCTGTCTCGTCCGGCCCAGGCACACCTCCCGTTGTCCCTTTACCCGTGCACTCTCCTGTCCGGATGCCTGACCTGCCTCCGCACGTTCCCACTGGTTTTGCCCCTGTCTCGCCCTTCGTCCGTGGTGGGCATCTTCGTGCCTTACGCCATCGCTCTAACAACTCCACGACCGAGACACGCCCTCCTCCGTCTCAGCCTACGTCTCAGCCTGCGCGGTAGCCTGTTCTCCCCACTGGCATGGATGTGCTAGGCTTCGCTACTAGGGTCGTCCACCCCAGTTCCGCCCTCTCTACATGCTCCTTGCCTCTAAGCATGAGCAGGCCTTGGAAGCTGCTGTCTTGAGCAGCATTGCGAAGTGTCATGCCGCGTCGGTCACCACTGCCTTGCCCTCTGAACTGACCACTGAACGTCAAGCACGCGCACCCTTCGATGCCCAGCAATGGGAGGCTGCAATGCGTGACGAGCTTAATGCCCTTGATGATCATTCGGTCTATGAGCTTGTCGATCTACCACCTTGGCGCAAAGCCACTGATGCTCGTTGGGTCTTCCGGCGCAAGTACAAGCCCAACGGTGCACTTGACACATACAAGGCACGCCTCACAGCAAAGGGATTCTCCCAGGTCCCCGACGTAGACTTTGACAAGACGTTTGCACCGGTCGGGCGGTACACCACTGCCAAAGCACTGTTGAGTCTTGTGGCTCACCACAACTGGGAGTTAGAACAGATGGATGTGAACAATGCATTCCTCCACGGACAGCTGGATGACGAGATCTACATGGTCCAGCCTCCCGGCTTTTTTTACGGCACTGACCGAGTCTGGCGACTGCGGAAGGCTCTCTATGTCCTGAAGCAGTCGCCATGGTGCTGGAACCAAGAGATCACGTCCACACTTCAGAAAGGAAGCTACCGACGTAGTACGGTGGATCCATCACTCTTTGTCATTCCGCCCTCTGTCCCATTCGTCGCTGTCCTCGTCTACGTGGACGACATGCTGATAGCTTCGCCTAGTCAGACTGTTGTACAATCAGTCAAGACACTCCATCAGTCCACGTACAAGATGAAAGACTTGGGCCTTGCTCGCGTCTTCCTGGGCATGGAGCTTGAGCGTGATCGTTCTCATCGCACGCTCCATGTTCATCAGGTTGCGTACGTCCGCAGTCAGGGTGAGCGCTTTTCTTCACTACTTGAGTCCACACCCACTGCGTCCAAGTCCATGACCCCAGCAGGCAAGAGGTTACTGAAGACACTGGATGTGTCGAAGCTGGGGGAGACAGTCGATGTAACCGACTATCTCCACGTCATTGGGTCACTGATGTACCTGGCGACTACAACCAGGGCAGATGTCGCCTTCTCTGTGAACTCCCTGGCCCAATTCTCTCAGGCTGCCCGAGCCTGACACATGGAGGTTGCTTTCCGTGTTGTCAGGTACGCCCTCTCCACTGCCCACACTGGATTGTGCTATCGTGCACAACCATCCATCGTCGTGGATGGATATACAGACAGCGACTGGGCACATGACACGGACAAACGCAGCCGTACAGGGTACATCTTCCTAGTTGGAGGGACTACTATGTCGTGGAAGAGTGGTAAGCAGGGTTGTGTGGCCCGCAGCTCAAGTGAGGCTGAGTATGTTGCTCTCGGCGCAAGTACTTGCGAGAGTGTATGGTTGTGTCGCTTGCTACAACAACTGTGTGTCCCCATCCGCTGCATCACATTGCGGTGTGACAACCAAAGCACAAATGGAATTGCTGAACACGATGGCATGCATCACACACGCACAAAGCACATCAATGTTGAGCATCATTTTGTGCGTGAGCACATTGCTACAGGTGATTTCCAGGTTGTCTGGGTTGATACACGATAGCAGCGAGCAAACTTCCTGACCAAGGCACTCAGCAGTAACGTCTTTAAGGCAACTGTACATGATGTTGGGCTGTTGTGTCCACGTGGTGAATCTGGGTGAATGATCGTTCCTAATGTGTGTAAAATTGTATGTCACTCCTTTTGACACTCGTTCATGATTGTGAGTTCGTGTCGCTGTGCGTCGGCTGTGGGTCATGGGGGAGTGTTGGTTTATGTCCTCTGGCGTCACTCCACACTCATCACACTGACTCAGGTGATTAATGCTGAAGTGACACTGGCGCTGACGTCACCGCCCACGTGGTGCCGTCTCCCAAGGAGACCATCCAAAGCCACATTCACAGGATGCCTCCGGGTTATCTCTAGCACAGGCTTACAGAATCTGATTTATTGTTGACACTAGGTTTCCTAGTGGGATTGTGTGAGCTTCGTGTCCGGGTTGTTTCCCGGGCTTGCTAGGTTGCAAGTGTGAAGATAATGCGTGGGTGAGATCCGAGGTTCGGATCCCACTGTGTTGTTGGTTTGTGTGGCTTCCACCCGTCACGATGGACGCTGATGGATTACCCATATACCCACATTGCGGGTATATGGTGGAGGAGAGCGTGACGACACGACAGGCCTTCGAAGTGTCCCGAGACTTCTCCAGCACGTATGACAGTGCCAGCAAGACGCGGTCGATGCGTTCCGGTAGCCCTTTGGGCTTGTCAGGAGCTAGGAGAGTTTTCTCGGTGGTTCGAGACCCGCGCACCCGGTGGACTATACCGGTGCGGCGAGGAGACCCGGTGGCTATACTAGCACTTCCGATGTTCGGAAAGCCGTGTGTGATGTCTAGATGTTGATTCTAAGATTTTTTGGCACTGGTCCTATTTTCTTGGTGGTCTAGACCCAGGCACACAGAGAGCTGTTCCGATGCCTTGAGGAGACCACCGTTATTGTTATCGTGGTGTACGCAGTGTGTTCTCCCCGCTGACTTGTTTGGGCTCAGCGGGGGTGACGGGGCCCGATGCAACTAGCTGCCGGCGCCCCTACTTAAGCCCGCTATGGGCTCATTTGTATTCTCTCCTTGTTCTTTTACATTGAATATTCCAGACTTAGCCAAATTCTTGTTGTCTTGCATTGCACTCATATAGAGAGCTCATGTTCATTTATGCATGGGCCTGCATGCCCTAAAACATTTCCAATTTGGTATCAGAGCACAAGGGGACGTGTGAGCAACAGAAGTAGTAGCAGTGGGCGGAACGCGAAGAGAACGCGCCATGTGGCGCCACGCCGGCAGCAGTGTGAGGGAGTGCAAAACGACTGCATGTGAATGCTAGAGGGGCTGTGAGCCGCGCACAGCAGCATTACCGATTGCGGCTGGCACTAGCATTTACTGCAGCTATACAAGCCGCAGCAGCAGCAGTAGCAGCAACCGCTTTGCGGCGTAGCAGCAGTAACAACATCAGCTGCAGCAGCACATCAGCCGGTGCAGCAGGGGCGTCACTAGCAGCAGCACATAGCAGCAGCAGCAGCAGCCATTGCAATAGCAGCAACAACAGCAACATCGTGCAGCAGCAAGTAGTAGCGGCGGCAGCAGCAAGCGGTAGTTGCGGCAGCAACAAGCAGCAGCAGCAGCTATTGCGCAGTTTAGCAGTTTCAGCAGCAGCGGAAGCAGCAACAATAGCGGCGGCGGCAACATTGAGCGGTAGCAGCAGTAGCAGCTGCTACGCAAAGTAGTAGCAGCGGCAGTGGCAGAAGCAGCATCAGTAACAGCAACCGCAAAAGCTGTACCCACCCCTGCAGCTACTGCTGCAGAGGGCCTTGCAGCCCTCCTGTGAGGGCTCCCGCCCCCTCGGAGGGGCCCCCTCGACCCCCATCAGGGGCCCTCTCCAAGGGGGGTCCCGTCGGCCCCTTTCGCCCCCCTCCCCTCCTTTCGAGGGGGCCCTCGCAGGGCCCCGTGAAGCCCCTCCGAGGGACCCTCGGAGGGGCCCGTCGGCTCCGTCAGCCGACGGACGGAGGGAGGGGCGGACCCCCCCCCCTTGCCTCCTAACTCACTCGCTCGCTCGCCCACTTGCTTGCTCACATTTTTTTGCAAGCAAGCAAGGAGCGAGAGGGGAGGGGCAACCTGACATCCCCCCCTCGTTTTTTTGTTTCCCCCCCCCCCAATCCTGACCTGCCCCTTTTCAAGGGGGCAATCTAGAACCGGGTGACGGTCAAACCCGGGGTGAGCAGAAAGAGAAAAAAAGGAGAGACGAAAAAAGAGGGGGAGATAGAGAATCNCGCCCACTTGCTTGCTCACATTTTTTTGCAAGCAAGCAAGGAGCGAGAGGGGAGGGGCAACCTGACATCCCCCCCTCGTTTTTTTGTTTCCCCCCCCCCCAATCCTGACCTGCCCCTTTTCAAGGGGGCAATCTAGAACCGGGTGACGGTCAAACCCGGGGTGAGCAGAAAGAGAAAAAAAGGAGAGACGAAAAAAGAGGGGGAGATAGAGAATCAAAAGGTGGCGGGTGAGGGCAACGAGAAAAAAAAAGGGGGTGGCCGAGGGCAAGGGAAAAACAAAAGATGAAACAAAAAAAACTTTCAATTTGTGCCGCCGACAACCGCGGCCGCAACCCGTCCAGCAATGGCTGCAACACTCATACTTGTAGCAGCCATAGCAAGGACAACCGCTTCCGTAGCAACAACGGCGGTGGCGGTGGAGTGTCGACGACTGCTGCAATGCTTGAAGTCTCCCCTTCCCGGCCGACAGCGGATTGTCGACGGCGGTGACTTCTTTATCGAGACGTGTCCTAAACCGGCGTCTTCTTGGGGCCCGTGGATTGGTGCACGCACTTCACTCCGTATGATCGACGGCAGATTCGAGTCTTTCCATCTCTGAGGGTTGGATCATCTACCGCTTGGATCAACAGCCACACCTATAGCCGCCACCCCTTCTTGTCTTGGAGCAGTCTTTGCTCTATTAGTGGCAGCATCATTAGTGGCCGCAGTTTGTCAGACTCCAGTCTCCGAGCGTGCTGTGGTAGTGCAGCTTGTCCCGTCAGGTCACGCTTATTGACCCGGACGCCGTGACCTCCAGGACTGACAGTACCTACTGGCCTCATTCTCTCCTGTGGCTTGGTGTTGACCACCGTGAGTAGGTGCCCTCAATACCTATCCATCGTCCAGTGTACGAGATGAGTGCGAGGACATCTAAGTAGGCGCCCTGCGTGTTTGCCTGTTATTGCTACGGTGATGGACGTCACGGTTGGCGTCGTTGTTGGACGTGCCCTCCCGGCTGGCATCTACCTTGGCTACAGCCTCGTCCGAGCTTGCGTCTTCCACAGCATACGGATCTGTCGGCGTTGGTAGATCCCCTAGCTGGACCTCTGGCGAGTATATTCACCGAGATCCATGGCTTGCGGCACACGGAGCAGCGGCTTTGTGACCTCGTCGTCACTACGCATGCTTCTACTACTCGTTTGTCAACTGCCTCTTCAATCACATCTCCTCCATCCTCTCCTCCTTCCTCATCAGATGGTGTACCTTCAGCTCCACCTGCCAGTGAGTCACAGGCTGCCACCATCATTTCGATCCTCCACTTTGCTGCGACCATGATGTCACCTTGCGATGATATGTCTTCATGTAGTCGTTCTAGTCGAGTGACCCCGCGACGTCGGCATCAGCGCTCTACCGTGCTACCTGGCACTCCGTGCTCGTGCCAGTTTTGATACATCCTCCACCTCATCGGCATCCGTTGCTATACCTGTCAAGGGGGAGTGTGGTCACCGCACATTGCCTCATGTGACCGTAGCGACAGGATCCGCACTCGCGCCGGACTGTGGTGCCCGAGCATCAGCTGAGGCAGACTCAAATGATTCGGTGACAACACATGGCGTGGAGTCCGATCTTGACATGGCGGTCATGGTGGAGACTTCCGTGTCATCTAGCTCGACTTCCACGTCCGGGCTGGATCCAGATCTCCCGCACCAGCAGGTTACATCAGGAGGAGCGCAGACACGGAGTCCTTGGGCGGTGCCATTCGTGGCTCCGACCGGTGGAGACCCAGCGGCGGCAAAGGAGTCCCGTATGCATCGCGATGCGTCTACCAGACTTTTGGGAGAGTGTGTGCAGTAGGCTCACACCAGTCCAACGGAGGTTGTAGGACTTGAGACATGTATGTCATCGAGTTCGACATCTACGCTGGGGCAGGAGCCGGACGTTCTACAGCAGCAGGTTGCATCAGGAGTCCAGGTGCCACGTGCTTGGACGATGCCACTCGTGACTCCGACCGGTGGCGGCCTAGCGGTGGCACAGGAGTATTGTGCGGATCGGGACGCCCCACACGGATCTCCGGGGGCGTTGGTGCATGAGATTCACACCAGTACGACAGCAGTCGCAGTGCATGAGCAGGGTCGGCCGGTTTGTCTTTTAGACGTTGAGGCATTCTTGAGAGCAGTAGTTTTGAGAGGTTTCATTGCCACATGTGCTGCAGCAAAAACTGCACGCTTCACCGTGTCATTTTTGCTACCTGAGGACCAGCTTTAGCGTGAGGAGTCACCCATGTTCCCTGAGTCTCCGGGGTCCCGTACACACGACGGAGCAGCAACATACATGACGGAGTCAGATGGAGGTCCTCACTCTATCATCGAGCAGTTGGCAGCGACCAGCCTTCCCGGCGAGAAATTGCATGAGCGCCAGCTACGCTTGTTCGTCGCCTCGACAGGCATTGTCGAGCCGCATTCCTGCACACTTGTGTCCACTACGGCGGCAGTTGAGGACACTGGAGCAGATTTGTACACTCGGATGGAGTCACATCGTCAGCAGGAGCTGAGTTCTTCCCCCTCGTTTTCACTTGTTGGTGACCCTGCTGATCACATCAACACTGAGAGTGGCACTACCTGCACGGAGGACATTTCTACATGCTTTACGGACTCTGACGACTCCTCCTCATTCTCTCTCGGCATGGCGCTCACTCCTCGCATGACAGACACAAGCGGTGATGTGGATGCGACAGCTGCAGCTGCATCCAATGTTCCAGCGTCTCCGCACATTACGAGCTTGGTTGACCCCCAGGAGGATGCAACAGCACCAGTTCCATGGTCTTCATCAGCAGAGATGCAGATGGATCTGTAGTCACGAGTTGTGGAGTCTGCATGTGCAACATCCAGTGAGGCAAGGTTTATCCTCCGCGAGGCAGACATGGGCCACCACTACATGTCCGAGATAGATTGTGCTGACTTGGAGGAGCGTGTAGTCATGCTGTAGCGGGAGGTGATGGCCGCGCGTGAGCGATTCTCAGAGGAGGGGAGCATCACTTCTATCGGTACGATCCTTCCGCCAGCAGCATCTGGCACACCCACACTCGGGGAGGATCTTGTACCAGCTCCGAGTATGATGTCTGTTGGAGACACTGTCACAGAAGAGGTGAGCGTGCCTTTGGCTTCCGCCATCCTGGCTCCTTTAGACCCCATCATTGCTCCTCCTTCTTCTTCTGCTGCCATCATACACCTTCATCCACCCAACTCACATGCCCCATCGTCATCTTCATCCATGAGTAGTGATCCGGTTCGTCGCTCCAGCTCTCCTCTTCCAGCGGTATACCCCTGTGCCTCAGGGTGCTTTATCCTGCCTCGGAGGCCAGCTCCGCCACTTCATCTACACTTGCGTGCTGCTCGCCCATTCCCTTTCCTCCATTGTACACAGATGCATCGCGGTAGAGCAGAGAGAGGAGAGATTGTGAGTTGGGACCCTTGGCAGTCACGCAAGGGCTGGTACACTCCACGTGATGCAGATTCACGTGAAGAATCGTAACCAGAGACACCACTTTGTCTTTGAGCGCGGGTGCCGACTCGCACATGACAGGGGGAGCTATCTCTGCATGATGGACACACCACATGACTCATCGCCCAGGATCTGTTCAGCTACGACATCAGCATCTCCATCGAGGACATCGCTGCCACGTTCATCTGCCCAAGGGGAGTGTTGTGTGGACCTCGACCTGGTGCGACGTCATGGGAGATGCATGGCGAGGTCCATGCTCTGTTGTGAGCATCTACAGCATTCCGCATGTGCCTCATGCTACGTGCCTGCACAGCTGCATGTAGATGGTAGCACCATGTTGGTCAAGACTCGGACACTTGGTGCGTTGTACCAGTGTCACGAGGAGACCATGTGATCGTGTGTCTTGGTGTGTGGCTATACTCTGTGTGGCATGTGCATGCAAGCTCTTGGTCCAGACCCGGACACGTGGTGCGTTGCACCCGTGTTACGAGGAGATCCTCCCATGATCCTGTGTTTGGATGATGATACTATTGTTTTGGATTGCTCGTAGCGGTCGAGACCCGGGCCCTGGTACCGCCAGTGTCACGAGGAGACCATCTTATCGTCTGACATGTGTATAATGTGCATTACATTTGTTTGTGTGCGTGTGCATCACTCCTCTCATGGTCGAGACCCAGACACTCGGTGGGCTATGCCAGTGTCCAGGGAGACCCTAGATGGATAACAGGTGTGTGTGTGTGTGTGTGTGTGTGTGTGTGTGTATGTGTGTGTGTGTGTGTGTGTGTGTGTGTGTGTATGAGTTCACTCATGCACATTATTGAGAAGATGCAAGGAAGCTTCCTAGCAACACTCCCGTTGACCAGGCTTCAGTGCCTGATCAGACGGTGACGACAGTCACAAGTCGTGCAGGCAACGGCAAGACTTTGGCTAGGAGACACAA
>SZWC01006758.1:44411-54953 GCA_023375785.1 Penium margaritaceum | reverse complement strand
CCCTCCACTATTCTACTCATCCTGCCGATGCAAACTCATCCAAACCATCTCTCCGTCCAAACCATCTCTCCATCCAAACCATCTCTCGGTGCTGTGGCCATTCGAACGATGAGCAACCCTCAAGGGTCTCGTAACACCCGGCGCATGCACAGCATACCAACCAACGCAACACAACACAACGCACCTCATAGCGGTGGTACTGGTCGCAGGCAACATCGCCCGTGTCGCCGTTCACCACATTGCCTGGAGCCACAGCAACAGCAGCGGCGGTAACAGGAGCACCAGCACCACCAGCAGCAGCACAAAGCGTAAACACCAGCAATGAAGACGCGACGAACAAGGAGTGAACACCGACGTGAGTGGCAGAGGCATAGGAGAAAAATAGCCACCCACATTGGTGCCACGGAGACATGGCGGTGACACAACTGCCAGCAGAAGCAACAGCAGCAGGCTTGGAAGCAGAAGGATGTCTCTTTGTCACTACCCCCTTCCCCCCCTACCCCCCCCCCCAACCCAAACTTCCGCCACTCGTATCGAATCTTGAGGCAACACACACGTAACAGGGCCACCCTTATCACAATTGCATGAGATCAATTATGAGAATGAAAGTGAGAAGGGGAATGAGACTAAGAATGAGATTGAGAATGAGAATGAGAATGAGAATGAGAATGAGAATGAGAATGAGAATGAGAATGAGAATGAAAATGAGAATGAGAACGAGAATGAGATTGAGAATGAGAATCAGAATGAGAATGAGAATGAGATTGAGAATGAGAATGGGGGAACGGGCTGCGAGGCCGAACACGCCATCCCGTTTCCATGCGGAAGTGCAGTCTGTCACAAAACCTCGCCGTTGCACCCAGCGCAATTGTGCAGTGGGGAACTCCCGGGCCTCACTATCCTCGGCCGGCCACGCGCCAACTGCATCGCAGCCCATCGCATCGCATTGCATCCCAACTGCATCGCATCTCTCATCCAATAGCATCGCATCTCAACCCGTCCGGTTGCTTTGCGTCGCATCGCATCGCATTGCATTGCATCGCATCGCATCGCATCGCACCGCGTTGTTGACAAAATTGGCCTTGGGTTGGGTTGGCGCAAGGAGATAGACTTGGTGTGGGTCAGTCCTAATATGCAAGCGTCCGATGTTGAGGGCCTGGGTTCTGCTCCTGAAATGTAGAATGCTTTTGGATCTCAGGTGACCACTGGTTGTGGCTTGGAGTAACCACAGGTGGCTCAGGTGGAGCCACAGGTGGCTTGGAGTAACCACAGGTGGCTCAGGTGGAGCCACAGGTGGCCTGGAGTAACCACAGGTGGCTCAGGTGGAGCCAAAGGTGGCCTGGAGTAACCACAGGTGGCCATGAGTGGCCAGGAGTGGCCAGGAGTAGGCCAGGAGTGGCCAGGAGTGGCCAGGAGTGGCCAGGAGTGGCCAGGAGTGGCCAAGAGTAGGCCAGGAGTGGCCAGAGGCAGCCTGAGGTAGGCTGAAGGAGCCTGAGGTGGCCACAGATGGCAACAGACTGTCACAGGGCACCTACCCTCCAGCCTAGATGCCAAGAGACCAGCCACACAGCTGGATTGTGGACAGTCCTTGATCCTAAGCTATTTAGTCTAGGCTCCTATTGTCATGAGACAANAATGCCAAGGTGTGGGGCCACGTCACTGGAGACGTCACCAAACCACCCCCCACAGCTGACAAGGAAACTCGTATGGCGTGGGAAGATAACGAGAACAAGGCTATGTTTCTGATTGACAGAGCTCTTGACTCCAAGTGGTCCGACATCTGCGACAACTGCGATTCGGCAAAGGCAATGTGGGACAAGGTCAAGGCAGCACACATCAAAGCTTCGTCTGATGGCGCGTTTGACCTCCTTGGCCGCATCTTCACCCTCCGTTATACCCCCCAAGAGGGCATGGTTGCCTACATCGCGCGCATTGAGAGCATTCGTGCCAAACTCAAGGCCATCAATGGCGATGAGATTCACAAGGCTGAAGTATTTTTCACTCTTGGCATGCTCAATGGCCTGCCATCCGAGTGGGATGTCTTCAAGCTCAGCCTGCGCCATCTCAACAAAGACCTTCTCACGTTTGACTACGTCGCGGGACGTCTCATGGAAGAAGAGAAGGAAATCAACCGCAAAGAGGAAGCTTCCGCCTTCGTCGCCTCCAACATTCGTGGGGGCAAACTCACCTCCACAACTCCTCAGGGTTCAAGCATGGCCTCCTCCAACAAGGGGAAAGGCTCCACAACAGCCGGACCTAGGACAAAGTGTTCCTTTTGCGGCATCAAAAGGCACACAAGTGAGAAGTGTTTCCGTAAGCGTGAAGCTGAGTGGTACAAGACTCATGGCCACGACAAGTGCGCACCCCGTTTCTCAAAGGGTGAACCGGAGTCCAACTCCGATAGCGAAGGGATCGTAGAATCCAGTGTTGTGGAAGAGACATTTGATGAACGTTTTGGTTTCATGGCTTACACTGGTGCAAGTCCAACTCCCTCATCCGCTAAGGAGAAGAAAGATGTGCTGGACACCGGATGCACATCACACATCTCCCCGTCTCTCGATGCGTTCTCAACGTACGAGACAGATGCATCTTCAAGGAAAGTTTCTGGCTTCACTCAAAAGATCAAGGCGACAATTCAAGGCAGTGGAGCAGTACACCTGCAAACCTCGTGTGGTACTCTAGTCCTTAACGGGGCACTTCATGTACCCGAGAGTTCCCACAACCTCATCTCCGCCTCCGTGCTTGACGACGAGGGGCACACCATTCTCCTCTGCAAGGGGAAATTCACCATTTGGAACAAGAAGGATCAGGTTGTTGCAACTGGAACACGTGACAAAGAATTGTGGGTCTTTGATCCTCCAAGCACTAGTCTGCATGTAACAGCCAGTGGGGAGGGACAGCCCGAGACCCCACCTGGTTGTCCAGTTGATAGTGTGGACACTGTGGGACTGATTCATTCTGCAAGTGCTGTCCAACCTTGTGCAGAAGACAGTGTCCTCCCTCAAGCAAAGCCTCCACAAGAGACATCAGACCTCTGGCATCGTCGACTCGGTCACCTTCACCACAAAGCCATCCTTCACCTTGCGCAAGCGGCCACAGGGATGCAGGTACAAGGGATCAGCACTTCTGCAAACCCATGCCATACTTGTCTTGAGGGCAAGCATCATCGCATCCCTTTCCCGAAGGGCAACACACGATCAAGCAGGCCGCTCCAACTCGTCCACATGGATGTAGCCGGTCCATTCCGGAACCCATCCAAAGGGGGATACCGGTATGCTCTCGTGATCGTGGATGATTTTTCACGGCATGTGAGAACCTTCATGCTCAAGACTAAGGCTGATGTCTTCCAGCACTTCAAGGAGTTTGCTGCTGAATGCGAGACCCAGTTTGGACGACCTCTTCAAGCCATTCGCACGGACGGTGGTGGGGAGTTCGTGAACGAGGAGATGAAGACCTTCCTCAGCAGCAGAGGCATCCTCCATCAACGTTCGGCCCCCTACACCCCTCAACAAAACGGGGTGGCTGAACGTGCCAACAGGACCTTGTTCGAAATGGTTCGTTGCATGCTACATGAGTGGTCGTTGCCACTGGAATGGTGGGGGGAGGCGTTGATGCACGCGGTGTATGTGAGGAACAGGTGCCCCTCATAAGCACTTCGAGGGCAGACCCCTATCGCATTGTGGAGCAACAATTCTCCAGATCTGACTATGGCGAAGGTGTTTGGGTGCCTCGCTTTTGCCAGGGTTCCAGAGAGCACGCGCACATCGAAGCTTGCCCCACGGAGTGTGCGATGCATTTACCTTGGAATTCAGCCGGGGACCAAGGCTTACCGGCTGTTGAATCCCGCAACAAACAAGTTCATCATCACGCGAGAGGCAGAATTTGACGAATCTGTCTGTGGTCTTCCAGTTTTAACACCTCAACCTCCAAGCAACCTCATCATTCTCCAGCATCCAGCTCCAACACCATCAGCACAGGTGGAATCAGCAACACCCACTTCTACCAGCACTGACAACGGTGGTGGAGAGAGCACAAGTGGTTGCTCGCACAACCAAGCAGCCAGTACACCACCTTCAGGAGCCTCTCTGAGAGTCACTGGAGAAGAAGATGAGGGACCAGGACAGCAGCCAGAAGAAACTCCTTCAGCGACCAGACAACCCATCAACCATACCTCGCCTGAAAGTGTTGGCAGCCCCAACTCAGCAGTGCAAGAGACACAAGAGGGCAGACCCCGAGCTGAAGCCAAACAGGACAAACCTGAGCCCGTCAGATTCTCCCTACGCGTAAGGGGTCTGCCGCCAATTGTTGACCATCAACCACATGAACAAGCCATGTTTGTTGGTGCTGAGGTGGTCCCTCAGACTTTGCGAGCCGCCCGATCGTGTGAGCATGCGGACCGGTGGGAGGCAGCAATGCAAACAGAGATGCGGGCTCTCGAATCCACTCAGACCTACACGCTCGTTCCGCTGCCACAAGGTCGCAAGGCTGTCGGATGCAAATGGGTCTACGCAGTCAAGCATGGTGCAGATGGGAGGTGGAGCGCTACAAAGCCAGGCTGGTTGCCCAAGGGTTTGCCCAAGAGCATGGTGTCGACTATCACGAGACATTTGCTCCTGTGGCAAAGTTCACCACCTTGCATGTCGTCCTGTCCGTCGCAGCCTCACTCAACCTGCACCTTCACCAAATGGATGTCACTTCCGCCTTCCTTCACGGTCCGCTTGACGAAGAAGTGTACATTTCACAACCGCCGGGGTTTGAGGATGCCTCACAACCCAACTACGTCTGGCGTCTCCACAAAGCATTGTACGGTCTCAAACAGGCTCCACGTGCATGGTATGGGAGGCTTGTGCAAGCACTCCATGCACTTGGCTTCCGCACCAGCGAGGCGGACACGAGTCTTTTTCTGCGACACCTCGATGGACAATTGTTCATGGTGTTAGTGTACGTGGATGACTTGGTCTTGGCGACAGCGTCAACTGCTCAACTCGACACCTTCAAGCGAGAGATGCACCAACAATTTGCTATGAAAGACCTCGGAGAGCTTGAGTTCTACTTGGGCTTGCATGTTATCCGTGACAGGACTGAGCGCACACTCACGCTCCACCAAGGGCCATATCTATCACAGGTTCTGGCCAGGTTCAACATGGTCGCTTGCAAAACAGTGGCGACCCCTACGACAGAAAAACATGGGCTGACTGCAGCACTCTCACCCTCCACAGAATCTGAACGTGAGGCGGCAAAAAACATCCCATATGCCTCAGCAGTGGGTTCCCTCATGTATGCCATGGTTGGTACGCGTCCGGATTTGGCCTTTGTCGTCGGCTTTCTTGCACGCTTCATGGCACAACCTGGGACAGGTCACTGGGAGGGAGCCAAGCGTGTTTTTCGTTACCTCCAGGGCACCAAATCTCTCGGTCTTGTGCTCGGTGGCTCCGGCCTCTCGCCCTTACTGGTTTTTGTGATGCATCATGGGCTGATGATGTTGACAACCGCCGCTCTACCCTCGGCTACTGCTTCACGCTCGGCAAAGGCGTGGTGAGTTGGAGCTCCAAACGCTCCCACTGTGTGGCTCTATCCACAACAGAAGCTGAGTACTATGCGGGCACAGAGGCGGGGAAAGAGGCCATCTGGCTGCGCAGACTCTTGGGCGAGCTCAACTTGCCACAAGAGACCGCAACCCCTCTTTGGTGCGACAATCNGTCCGCCATCCACCTCACCAAAAACCCAGTCTTCCATGCCCGCACAAAGCACATTGAGATGAAGTATCACTTCATCCGAGACCTAGTGGAGAGCGGGGTTGTAGAGGTCAAGTATGTTCCAAGCACAGAGAACCTCAGCGACATCTTCACAAAGCCGCTCCCTCGAGAGCCGTTTGAGTACCTTCGCGAGCGTCTCCGGCTTCTTAGTCTTCCTGCACCAACCTCCAGCGGCCAGGGGGGGTGTTGACAAAATTGGCCTTGGGTTGGGTTGGCGCAAGGAGATAGACTTGGTGTGGGTCAGTCCTAACATGCAAGCGTCTGATGTTGAGGGCCTGGGTTCTGCTCCTGAAATGTAGAATGCTTTTGGATCTCAGGTGACCACTAGTTGTGGCTTGGAGTAACCACAGGTGGCTCAGGTGGAGCCACAGGTGGCCTGGAGTAACCACAGGTGGCTCAGGTGGAGCCACAGGTGGCCTGGAGTAACCACAGGTGGCTTAGGTGGAGCCACAGGTGGCCTGGAGTAACCACAGGTGGCCATGAGTGGCCAGGAGTGGCCAGGAGTAGGCCAGGAGTGGCCAGGAGTGGCCAGGAGTGGCCAGGAGTGGCCAAGAGTAGGCCAGGAGTGGCCAGAGGCAGCCTGAGGTAGGCTGAAGGAGCCTAAGGTGGCCACAGATGGCAACAGACTGTCACAGGGCACCTACCCTCCAGCCTAGATGCCAAGAGACCAGCCACACAGCTGGATTGTGGACAGTCCTTGATCCTAAGCTATTTAGTCTAGGCTCCTATTGTCATGAGACGATACAACAACTACTTTGTCTTCATTTTCTGCCAAGTGGCTCAACTTCTCTCTCACTTGTGCACATAAGGCCCTCTCCTCACCTTGGACCTACACTTTCTACACGCGTCGCATTGCATCGCATCGCATCACATCGCATCGCATTGCGTTGCATGGCATCGCATCGCATTGCGTTGCATCGCATTGCATCGCATCGCATCGCATTGCATTGCGAAGAATGAGTTTGTGCCTCTGCCGGTGCAACTCCTGCGTACTCTGCCGATGCAACTCATGCGTACTCTGCCGATGCAACTCATGCGTACTCTGCCGATGCAACTCATTCGTACTCTGCCGATGCAACTTATGCATACTCTGCCCGTGCAACTCATGAGTACTCTCCTGCACGCGCTTTGGATTCTTGTGTCAGCACCTGCAATGCCATGCTACCTATTCGCGCACGGTTCGTGCTAACAGCGTGCTGGGGCAACGCACACCTGGCTCGTGCGCAAAGGCGTCCCATGTACTTGGACCTCGTCCGCCCTCCGTGGCTGCACCCTCCACCTGCGTGCCCCCCCCCCACCAATCCAACCAGCTTCTTGCCTAAAGCTCACAATTTGCAACACATGGGCATGCGCGCGGCGCGAGCTTACAAGGGCCCACATGCATGGTTGCACATGAAACCCACACCCAAAAAGGCCAGAGAGAACACTCACACATGTGGAACCATGCATGAAAGAAGCACACATGCACAAATGCTCCATGCACAAACGACCGCCTGCACGCCAGCAAGCCCAGTGCTCAGCCGTGTGCCTGCCTGCCCTCCCACGCATGAACACACGTACGCACGCACACAGGGACGCATGCACGCAAGCACGCACGCATGCATGCCGGCATGCAAACACACAAAATCACACACACACACACACACACACACACACACACACACACACACACACACACACACACACACACACACACACACACACACACACACTTGGAGAGAGAGAGAGAGAGAGAGTATTGTGGCTCTTTCTCCAGTGTTTAGGTCCTGCTGTTGCCCAATGGGCCACTGAAACCTGGGACTAACTGTGGTGTGGAGATTCCGGTAAAAGCTTTGAATCCGAGAAATGCAGAAGGCTCCAACAGCTTAGCCTACTCTCCACATGGAACGACAAGGGAGTTACCGCCAGAGTGAGGAAGGGAGGCAAGGGGAGGAAGGAGGAAGGGAAGAGAGAGGGTGAAGGGAACGGAATGTGTGAGAGGGAGACAGGAAGAGAGACGTGAGAGGGGAGGAGCTAGTGAAGGTGGTAGGTGCATTTTGAGGAGGTGCCAAGGGGGCCAGGGGCTTCATGGGGGAATAGACATGGACCTGATAAGCTGCTGTTGCTGTTCCAAAGACAAAACTGGCCGGGAAAAGGCTCCGCGAAACTTCCACTTCACTTCCATTGTCTCCTCCTCCTCCTCCTGCTTCTGCTCCTCCTCCTCTTTCTGCTGCAGAGAAGAACCAAATGTGCGCAGACAGGCGTCAGGAAGACACCACCCACGTGCCATGATCGGTGCGACATGAAAACCCATGTGTGGAAAATCTCACACTGGAGGATTCCACATGCGTAGAACGTTAGGGAAGTAGAGGAAGTCACGTTCAAGGGTTGTCCAAAGTTGCGTCTGATCTTAACTGCGGGAAATTTGGGTGGTTGGAGAGGGGGGAAAGGGCCTCGGGGGGTGGGGGGGGGGGGGGGCATACAGCCCACCAGGCCACGTCACACCTGAACCCGACCTGCCAGGCCACACCACAACTAATACCGTACGAAATGTCACAAACCGCACTGCACAGCACAGCACATTGCTGCGGGACTTAACGCAATATAACTGAACCTAATATGACACACTATATAACATAACACAATTTAATGCAACACAATGCGCCATGGTCCGAGACGACACGACACAACAGCGCGGCACAACCTGACACAACATGACGCAGTGCACAGCGACGCAACAAGGCACAGCGCACTGTGATGCGATGCGACGCGATGCCGCGCGACACAACACCACAAGACACGACTTGACATGACAATGAACGGCACGACACGACACGACACGACACGACACGACACGACACGACACGACACGACACGACACGACACGACACGACACGACACGACACGACACGACACGACGCGATGCGACACGAAGAGGCACGACTTGGCACAGAACAATGCGGCGCAACACAACACGACACGGCACGATGCGACACAGCAAGACACGACACGACATGACATCGCATGACATGACACGGCACGACACGACATGGCAAGACGCTACGCGCAGCAACGACATGGGGCGACACGACGCGACGCGACACAATACGACGTGACGCGACACGACACGGCACAACGCGACGGGACACAATACGACGTGTTGCGACACGACACGACACGACACGACACAAGAAGACATGATACAAAACGAGAAGGCATGGCTTATTCGGGGCACGCCCTCGTTCTCCCTTGGCATACGTGTGTTCCACAGCTGGCTTGTTATTGGACCACATTGCACTCTTCGGCCCTCTCCTACCAGCATCCACAGCTATCTCTGCTGTGCTCCTCGCAGACTGAGGCTGTCACCCTTCTCCCCGATGTCATCCGGAGCCGCCTTCCTTCTCTAACAGAGCTGCGGCTGGCCAAGCCGGCTGACCTACATAAGCAGCTGAAATCACATCTTTTCCATGTCCTCCGTGCATACTGGATTCAGGCCATTGGGGACGCGGCAGTGGCACGGTGCTCCTGCCCACCACAGCAGCAGCGCAACCTCCACCATGCCACTGCCTGCCGGCACATGCTCGTCCACCACAGTTGGGGCGTGGGCTCTCGTGGTGCGGCGTAGTGGCTCCAGGCCACTCCCACCAGTTCAAATGACCAGGTCCATCTCTCCACGGCAGACTTTCGCCTCCACGCCAACCTTTCGCTTGGCCTCCCTTTGGGCTATCTGGAGCATTGCAACGTGAATAGCCTCACTCCTGGCCCGATCACGCGGCGGCGACACTCAAAAATCAATGGAGGTCCACCATAGCATTCGTGATGCGTTGGCGTACATCTGCCGTGAGCATGCCCTTCCGACGCGAGTCGAGTCCTTAGGCCTGCTTCCAATGGCGGAGGGAGATATGTGCCCGAATCTCATCTTGGCAGATCAGGAGCGAGGCACAATGTGGGTGGTGGATGTCACCGCGCCCTTCGCCAAAGTGGAGGATGTGAAGAGGGTCAAGTACCATCCAGCCTTGATCCATCGTCCAGGCTGGGCCTAGCAACACCTTTCCCGGGAGACACTTGGGGGTCTAGGGCCAACAGCTTGAAACTTCTTACGGCGTTTTCCTCAACCATGCCTTCACCATGGGCATGAGGGGGCTTCTCAGGAGGACTTGGCAGATTGGGTGAGTCGCTCGGTTGCTTACTTGGCGCAACGCCTTTCGTTGGCAGGCATTCGGCGTCAGTGTGCGATTATTCGCCGGGCATGAATCGATCACGGGAGACCAGATGACGTCCTCCAGCAAGATCTCCGTGGGGCCATGCCTGCTCCCTGGCTCCGGAGCCATGTGGCACTGTTATGTCGAGCCCGTGGATGCTCGTGTGTACCGGTCCCGGCCGTACAGCTGTGCCCAGAAACCATTTGTATTCTGTGAGCGTGGCTCGTACCATATCTTGTTTGCAGTGGCATGCAGGACGTTGGCATCCTCCCCAACATTATTTCTAAAGAAGGATTTTACCACACAAAAGAATAAGGCATGCCACCGCACGGCATGGGCCATGCTTCGCCATGCCGCATGGCGAAGCATGGCACGGCACGGCACGGCACGGCACGACACTGAATGGCATGGCACCACATTGCATGACACAACATGGCACAACAGGACAGGACATGACACGTCACAACACGACACAACACAACATGACATGGCACGCCACGCCACGCCACACAACACGAGAAGACACGACAGAGGACAAAGGCAGTGCACACTCGAAATGGCCATCAGCAAGTCCATGCAAAATGTCCCTCTTAATGTGCTGCCAC
>SZWC01006758.1:25601-40654 GCA_023375785.1 Penium margaritaceum | reverse complement strand
TGTGTGTGTGTGGGTGTGTGTATGTATGTGTGTGTGTGTGTGTGTGAGATAGAGAGAGAGAGAGAGAGAGAGAGCGTGTGTGTGTATGTGTGTGTGTGTGTGTGTGTGTGTGTGTGTGGGGTTGTGACATTCAAGCTTTTTAACCATGTGCTTCTCTCTCTCTTGGCTGAGCCCTTACTCTTAGTTCGTGTTGCTATCGCTATTTCACCAAGTGACTAGGAAAGTGTCACGCAATCATCACAAGGTAGCCTACAAATCTTACAAAAAGCTTCTCAACAATGGTTCATGAAATGGGCCCGATGGGCCACCATGTTAATTTTATAAGATGTTGTTTTGTGCTATCGCTTGCGTGAAGGTGGGCTGGGAGCATTTACAATGCAAGGAAGACCAATGGACTGACTTATGTTGGTATTCTCTCTCCCACACGACCTCTTCAATTGAGCGCAAGGCATTGGGCTTTAGGAGATCCGTTTGGTCTAAAGGAGTGGATAGGGGACTGTTGAACAATGGAGGAGACAAATGAAGGTGTTGTGATCATTCATTATATTGTGGTTCACGATCTTGCCTTGGGTCATTTTTGTATGACCACATGGACGAGGACGAAGATGGAGGCTAAGGTGTTCCTTGACAACTCGTGTTGCACATGAGAAATTGTGTAGGAACTCCCTAGAGCAATGGGAACTCACTAGACGATGTTTTTGTAGTCAGTAAATGCAACCTCGTATCACACGTACAAGGACCTGGCGAGGAGAGACACGCGTATAGTCTCACTAAAGATGATTGAAGACAGAGATGGAGAGCGAGTGGAATAGCCCATTAATAGCTCTAGTCGATGTGCCAGAATGTGGCACACCGCTACAAACCACATTTTGTAACCAAATTGAAACCCCTATTTCCCAACTTAATTTTGTCTGCACACATTAAAGAAAAAAATTCCTTACAAATGTTGATATGTAGAATATGAAGCCAAGTGTAATACAAACACATGAGCTCTACGTGAGAGTCAGTGCTCGAAAAAAGCAATACCTTGGTATATGAAGAGCACAAATGTAACAGAAAGATAGATCTGGAGATAGTCTTGAAGCTAGAGCTAGAAGAATACAAGCTAGTTAGAATAAACAACGTGTAAAGTTAAGAGACTCTATAGCCGGCCTTATCATTGTGTTTTCCTAGCTCAAAACGACAAGCTACTTTTGCCGTCACTCAGTGTCCTACTTGTACCATTTCACACTGCAAGAAAGCCCACACCGTCGATGGGTCCATATCGATGCTTTGCTTTTGATTCTATGCGCCTCTGCGGTACATGCGTGCTACACTCATGAGCTGAACCATCAACCTGACACCTTCTCCTCTGTGTCACAACACTGAATGTGGTAGCCATGTAGAGTCTTGTACCGTGCGTCCGACTTCTTGTTCATTTTTCCAAAGCGTATGAGCATGATAGGTGTGATGTCCATCTTGTTCTCCGGTGCATTCAGCAAATCATGCCACATCGAACTGATTTGTTTGGGAGGTATAACACTTATGGTTGTTGATGCGAAAGCGGCCGTGTGAGTCATTAATTCAACTCCATCGGTCTCCCACTGTCGCTGGATGGTATTTAGCTTGGACCACTGACTTAAAGGCGTACCACACAAAAGCAAGGCCACGAGGTCTTTTTTCTTTTGTCCTTGACCCCAAAAGCCGTGGAGTATCCCCGTAAACTTGTCAGCCACACCTGAACCATTTGAGTTCACAGGATAAAATGGCTTAGGAAGGGCTCGTTCAAGAGTAGGAGGTTCTCTTTGTGAGCATTACTTCTTGCGTACGTAGCTTTTGAAGCTCCTCTATTGCCACATTAAGTTGCTGGAGCAGATGGATCTTGATGATTCCAAGTCTCAACAGCTTGTGGTTCAGGTCTTCATTTATGCGAGTCCGTTGGCTGGTGGCTCCTATTGTGCGAAATGCCACCATTGTCCGGTGGACAAGAGCAGAGGCAAAGGGTTCACTGAGCCTGAGGGGTCCGTCATCGAATTGGTTTTTGGGGTCGTTGGTGCTACGCTATCTATTGTTAAAGTTATCGTTGCTATCTTGTTTACTTGGAGAGCGTTGTTGACCGCATGTTGTTGACCCTCCATTGCCATAGTGCCTGCCTGTTACTACTCCTCGTCACCCGGTGCACTCGCTTTGTTCACTGTTATTGTCACGAGGTCTTTACAAACCTCTGAATGGTGGAGATGCATTAAACACTTGTGTAAGACTGTCGTATTGTCGTTAATGTCCTGACTGCCCCTTCAGTGCTACTGCGCTCTGCTACCAAGTGCTCTGCCGGGCAAGACGTGGATGGTTCACAGTGATGAGGTGTGGAGCAGAAGACTCTTTGAGGAATAAAGAAGATTGGATCATTTTATTTGGTTATATCATTGGTGCTCAAGTGCTAACTTACCCATGCACAATCTACTTTCCACTAGTCCACACATACACACACACATACACACACACATACACACACACACACACACATACATACATACACAAAAATACACACATGCATATACACAAGTACACACATACACACATACACACACACATGTGCATACACACACACACACATACACACACACACACACACACATGCTTATACATGAGATTACATCAACATGGCTGCCGTGCAAGCCAAGTGGCCCTCTAACTTAGTGACACCGTCCAGTTATACAACGTTCTTGTCGGCTTTAGTCTTGCTACCACGGACACTTGAATAGCACAGTGCTTGTGCCAATGGGCCAGCCAGCAGCTATCAAAACATATCATAGGCAATATTGTCACAAAAGCTCACTTGGTAGCATAGCCACATACACATCAGGATGATGTGGTTGGTCCTGCATGCATGGTTGGTCTTGTGGTTGCTTAGGCTAGTTGTCAAGTGCTGATCCTGCTGGGCCCATGCCGCTGATTGCTTTCTTACAGTAGTTGCTCTCAGATTTATTGTGACAAGGTCTGGCTCGACCCGATGGGTGGCAACGACCAAACCTCATGTGTGATGCACAAAGTGAGGCTTACTCACCGGTCTAAGCCCTTGCTCCACTAATCACTCTACTACTCTTCTGACTCGTGTTTTGTTTTGAGTGAGCTTGTAATAAATCCATGGTGTCTCCCTCTCTTAATTTCTCACTCCCTCCCTCGCTCTTGTTCCCTTATACCAATTCCATAACTACTGGTCCCAGAGGAGTGTGAAGAAGAGCTTTCCGTCTTCTCCTTGCCACCACTCTTATGGCATGGAGGGGAGCGGATCCTTAGGAATTGATCTGCGCCATTGTCAACAACGGTACGTCATGGTGTGTGTGTCACACCTTGGGAGCGCATGTTTTGTGCTGTCCCCTTCACCTACACCCTCTTCGGCAAAATGTGTGTCACATCTAGGTGCACACCGGCCGTCTAAGCCTTGTCTATCATGCTCGTCACTACCATTAGCCCGTGGCCGAGTCAAATGAGGTGAAAGGGAGAGGGGGGTCAATCTTCTCCAAGCAGGTCCCCTAGCCCACACACCAACCTCCTCCTCCTCCTCCTCTCTCTCTCTCTCTCTCTCTCTCTCTCTCTCTCTCTAAGACTTTGGACCCTCTTGGCAACCCATCCTCCGGTTGTCGCTTCATTCTTCTGATGGCCTTTGGTGTGGACCGGGCCGCCGCCTTTGCCATCACAGCATAAACAGCACCCACGTGGCCCTCTTGCTTTCTTGGCGGCCATCATTGCAAACTCATCAGCCGGCTCTGCCATCTCGGTGGCCATGGCCTTGGACCTAGCAGTTGCCACAGCCCTTAGAGCAGCAGGAGTAGTCCTAGTTGTCTCGTGCTTCACCCAGGTCTTTCCACAGCGACTACGGCTGCCATTGTTCTCGTAGTTGTAACCACTGTCCAATGACCGTGCTTGATTATGATCCCACTTCTGCATCTCCATCGGCAGCAGCAGTCGACACCACGTCGTAAATCCCTTGTCTTTGCAATGAAAACCATAGCATTTGTTGCACCTCTGCTACAACGGGATCTCCCTTGGTGATTGTGTCACCATTTGTGCCGCCACCCAGGTGTCACCACCGGATTTGCTGCCAATCTACTGTCCATCTAACAAAAAGGAGGTCGCCGCCAACGAGTCATACGTGGCACAATTTAAGGTGAAGTAGTTGCAAGATGAGGAATGAAAGTATACTCTTCAAGGCCACATGCATGTGCCAGGCGAGTACGACTTGTATGAGGCCATAGTAGAGTAGAAACTTGAACAAGAGGAGAACGACAGCTAAAACTACACAGCCGACTACATCCTAGCCAGCAGCTTCGATGACTTTCTTGGTATGCGTGGACCATCGATGATAGTTGCCACTACTCATGATGTTCCTCCTATCATTAACACACAAACACCATAGTATTTTTAATCGCAATCACAGCCACAACAGTTGGTTACAATTGCATCATTGGCAGTTGCATCAGGATAAGTCAGTTCAGCAATAGTCGCACTCGCCTCAAGTGATGTAAGATGATCAGGCTGTTGCAAACCCCCCTCATGCATGAGGATCTTACTACTACAGACGTTGTTAACCTATCCTATGGTACTCGATGCAGTAGTAGCTATAGTAGCCACATTTGTAGCCACAAGTACTTTTGGTGAGTGTACTGAGGAGGATTTTCCACATGTAGCCTCGATGTTTGGGCCACTCATAGCAGTTGCTATGAACGTGGCTAAACAGATGTCCAAAGATGTTGGAGAAATGGCTACCATAGTCACCAAAGTAGCCACATTGGCCTCATTTTCTTATCCAGTCCATTTGGGCTATAAGCCTCTAACTTGTCGTCTTCACCATAGTAGCTACCACTTCCCCACCACAAATCGCATCTACACCCTCACTGTTGTGTGTGCAACAACAACAGCCATTTCCATAGCCACATTGATGAGCTTCTTGTACCTCATTGTTTCAGTAGCACTTAGGTCTCTAAACTCTCTATATCTATGATTGATGTATTGCCTCCACTCTTTGTACTGTTTTATTGTCCTCTTTGGGGTACAAATTCCTTCTTGTTCAATCTCTCTCCTCGGTGATCTTGCTCTTTTTACTTCTTCATCTGCTTGCCATATCCACGGTACATACTCCCATGTCCACTAGGACAGGGGAAACTCTGCTAAAAAAATTTAACCTCCATCCTCTTCCCCTCTTTTTTCATCATGCCTGACCACGAAGGAGCCATCGTAGAATTTTAGGATCAGCTTCCTCACGCTCGCCTAATACTGGAACTTGCTGAGGGTCCTCATTGTGCTGCTCACTACTCTAAGGCTGAGATTGCTGAAGCAGTGGCTAATCTTGTCATGCAACGTCTAATTGTTGCACGCAATTCTACTACTGTTGCTGCTGCTAGCACTGGAGGGACCAATGGAAGAGCTCGCACCGCTGGCACCAATGACTTTGAGGGTGCTACTAGCTCATCCTCCTCTGGTGCCACAGCCAAAGGTAATATTGCAAAATCCTCTTCTACAACAACCTCTCTTGCTTTTGATGTTTTGCCTTGCGAGCGCAATTTTGAGAGTGCGTTGGCACATTTCACTATTTAGCTTACCTTCTCTTCTTCGAAGGTACACTTTAGCGTGTGGGCACAAGGTGATAACTTCTTATAAGATGTAAAACTCAGAGAATATACATGATACGAGATGTTTTGATCTCGATAGAAGAATTGGATATGTCATAAATAGAATGAGATACTACACTAGTGTAGATGTTAAAGAATCTATAAGCTATAGTGCGAGCAACACTTGTGCAATACACTTTCCTTGTAGGGGACGAGGCTAGGGGTTGATTCTACAATTTTCTCTTTCTAAAACATAGAAGTGTACTAGCACAATGTGTTGGAGAGTGTAGCTATGGAGGGTCTAAAAAAATACACGAGTGTATTCCACATATACACACATACAAAAACACATGAGTGAACAAAGACGTACATCAACAAGGCGCCCTTCCCAAAACAGTCTCACAACTTTCAGATCTTGTGCAACAGAATGGATTTGTTATTGGAAGCAAGGTCTAGGTTCCTTGCTTCGTGTACAGAGATCTTGGTGCTCAACAAGAAAACATGTACTGTTTTGGGCCTTTGAAAACAAAGGAACACAGCTGAGAAATGAACCTGTTGATTGATAATACAAACTACAAAGTACAAGAATGTGTGAATATAGCAATTTACAAAGCACCGAGCTGCCTGACATCCCACAAGGGACAAATCCTTGCTAGGACTTCAAGGCTTTTGACGCAAGGAGTCTTGGCGTTGTCACTGTCTGCAGGGTAGCCTGGCCTCTAGGCAGTCAGGCGTCCTCCTCCCAAGCTGGCACAAAAGTGCCAGTCTAACAGGGGTCTTCGGAGTGAGCTCGAGCAGAGTCTTGGCTTGGACACTCTGGCAGGCACTCCAGTAGCTAGGATGGCAATGATGAATGAGTAGCTGAAGTCTAAAGCTCTTCAAGTAATGAGGCTGCTACGTCTGAAAGAGTTATGTGGGTGTGCTAGGGCCGCCACCTTATACACATGTCGTCCTGGCAAGTTGACAGTTTCCTCATGTGTGGTGGCAATAGTCACATCTTAGCCTTTCAGGTAGGAGGCGTCCTTGTAGGGGAAGCTTCCTCCATCTCAGAGATGTTACTCGACTGTGGAAACAGATTTGGAGAAGCATCCTGATGAAGGAAGATTCCTCCAACTCGATGGTGAAGTTTCTCCACGAGGTGACTTCCCCGAGAAGCTTCCCTCCTCCACCATTGATTGTGTTATACAAATTAATGTAGATCGTAGATCTCCTCACAATCATGCGATGTGACTGCTTCAAACCTCGTGCATGTTGGGGATAATGTAGTAGATGTTGCATTCCAACCTTGGATACACGTAGGCAAAGCAGATTTAGATAATCCTGTCTTGTGTGCCTATGTAGCATGGTGCAGTGCGTACCTCCCCATCTCCCTAGGAGTATGTGTGCGCCACCTCGTGCGCATGCCTACACACTATGTACAATCCCGGCCCTTTGCACCCTAAGGACATGGATGCCAATAAGTTGTCTAGCAGTTGTTTAGGAGAGTTCCCAACAGACTCGAACCCAAGAATGTTACGAACAAAAATCCGTACCTCCTTGTACGGTCCACAAATCACTGCATTGACTTCACTATTGTAGAGCATAAAACCAACACAATAATGTCATATCCCAACATCAATATACTACAACTGTTGGGGAGGATGGAGAAGGTATCCGATCAAGTTCCATTGAATTCAAACTTACAAATGCGGAGTCAAGGAAACACTATTGAAGTTTGATAAGGACCTTGATCAATGACAGGGTTGGGGTTGTCTCTTCAAGTGTAAGATACATAAGTGTGTTCTTCAATGTGTCTACAGGGTAGAAAACCATCTACACTCATCCACTACAATATATCAATTGAGGTAGGTGCATCCTTGGAAGATAGGATATTTCGATCTCATCCTCCCCCCCGCCCAAAAAAAAGTGTAGTGGAGCAATGATGTATAAAGTGTAGCTAGAGTGTGTATGGATAAATACATTAGTTTACTTGTTGTGATATTCTAGAGAATATATTGATGAATAGAATAACATATCATTACAATACATTGCCCAAAACACCTCCTCAGTACACTCTACTACATATGGAAGAGGGAGGGGACACAATTGGTTGCATCAAGCAAGGTCAAATGGTCCAAAATGGAGTGTCAAAGGAAGAATTGCTTTTAACAAATGATTGAGTATCAAATGTTGCGAATCAACAACCTGGAGGCACAAAGCAGGCTCGGACTATTTGATGTCCGCAATGGACGGTGTTAACATACTTTACAAAAATACACTAGTGTACATTTTCTCCTGTCACCAATGTGCCCAAGGAGTGGCTTCCTTAGGCCAAGTGCATGTGTTAGCTTCAACTGTGTGTGTTGGACCATGGTGGTGAATTATGAGGTCTTGTGTCTCATTTTCTTCCCTCTCATGGGGGTACATATCAAGTCCTCAGCTCCCTACACACTCTACTAGAATTGTGTGCCTCAACGCTATAACCATACACTTGCTAATGATGTTTGCTCTCTCTTTCCTAAGTCTTGTCCCCCTCCCCTCTCACTTTGCCTTGAGGCCATGTCCTTCATGATCTGGGTGTGGAACCGTGTTCCCCGTGATCCTTTCCATCGTGACATAATACTTTACAAGTCTTGGTCTGGTCATCGTGCTGATCTTTGCCTTGCTTGTATATGGGGATGTGTTGTTGCAATCTGGCCTTCTAATGGCATGCAAGACGACAAAATCTCAGCTCTGTGTCTTCATCGGTGTCTCCTCTTAGTCCAAAGCCTGGTGCTTTGGGGATCCCTCTCATTGTGGTGTCATTGAGTCGCATGATGCCCTTTCCTTCAATTTGTCCTCAAACGTGATCTAGATTACCTTGCCTCTACCACCACCCTTTTCTCGTTCTCTTATTTGGAAGAGGTGGAAGTCTCTCCTTTGATTGTTCGTATTACCTCCTCAACTTGGAACAACGGTGTCGAGGGTGTTGTGCACATTGATAGTGATGTAGCATGCAACACCTCCCCATCTATTGCATCCAATGCAGACTCGGATTGTGCCTCTGTTTCCTCAACACTGTCTTTTCCAACTGGCATTTCGTCTGATCCTCCCTCTGTCAATCGTCACCTTGTCCTCCTCCATCCAATGACAATTTCCCTTTCTCCTATTGCTCAACCTCTCGTGGCTTATCCCATTGAAAATCCTATCAATCCTTTCCTCACACCCCCACTAGTGGAGACGGGATCCGTGCCCTTCCTTCTCACAATAGTGTTATGTCAAGTGTCCCTGGCCTATGTGCCTTGGGCCACCATTGCCTTGGATGGTCTTGGTGTTAGTGTAATGTACTCTGGCATAACTCTTGGATACTCTATAATCTTTGAGGAGTTCTAGAGTGTGGTTGACACCTCTGTGGCAGGCTATGTTGCCGATTTTCTCAAGCCAATGGCCTCTCCCTTTCTGGTCCCCAACCCAATACAGTGTGAGAGGCTCGTGGAGGCATCAACTCCTCTTCTTAGGAGAAATCGATGAAAAAGGAGTTGGATTATTTGCAAGAACATGGGTTGTACGAGCCGGTAGGCTTGTTGCCTGGTCACAAGGTTGTCTCACCATGTTGGGTCTTTTGACACAAGTTGAAGCTTGATGGTACCCCTGATCGTTAGAAGACACGTCTTACCACTAATGGTTTCTTGAAAATTCCTCGCATGGACTTCGTTGAAATGCTTACACTCATTGGGTGCTACACCATCGCACATGCTCATCTTAGTCTAATGGCACACCCTGGCTGGGAACTTGAAAATATTGATGTGATCAGTACCATTCTACATGGTACATTGGATGGGGACTTTTACATGGTACTTTCACCTACCTTCATCGATGGCACCAACAAGGTTTGATGTCCTTGCAAGGCCTTGTATAGGTAGAAATAGTCCTCTCGCTACTGGAACATGGATATCTCTACCACACTCGAGAGGGGTGGGTACCACTGTAGTGTGGTTGATCTTTCATCGTCCCTTCTTGTTACTGTCATTGTCTGTGTTGATGACTTGATCATTGCCTCCCCTAGTCCCTCTGTGGTGTAGTTTGTGAAGTCCTTGCTGAAGTATGTGTACAAGATGAAGGACCTTTGTCCTCCTTGAGTGTTTTTTTTATACGGCTCAAGAGGGAACATCCCAATCAAACAGCATTCATGTACCGGGCTGCTTGCATCAGTAGTCTTGGTGAGCGCATCACTACCTTGCTTGCGGAGACTCCATCGGCTACCACACCGATGACCCTAGCTGGTTGAAGGCCACTGCAACATCATGTTGAGGCTGCAATTCTTGTCGTTCGATGCACACTCTTCATAGCGCGTGTTGGAAAGTGCTCCACAGCACAACCATCTTTAGTTGTCGATGACTACACTTTCAGCAACTAGGCTCGAGACATTATTACGCGCAGTTGATCAAATTATGTCTTCTCTGTGGAAGGGATTGTTTTGTCTTGAAACATTGGTAAACAAGATAGCGTTGCACACAGCTCCAGCAAAGCCGAGTACGTTTCTCTCGACTCGGGTACACGTAAAAAAATCTTGCTATGTTATCTCTTTTAATAGCTACAGGTGTCCATTCGTTGCATCACTATGTGCTGTGACAACCAAAGCACAAAGGCCTCTCCTAAAAATCACATCATGCACCATTCATGCACCCAGTAAATCAATGTTAAGCTCCACTTTGTTCGTGAATGCCTACCATTGGTTTCGTGAATGTTGACAAGATGAAAACAATAGTAGCGAGATGTTTTCTTACAATGGAACTCATATCGTTTCGGTTGAAGTTGGACGTGCATGCTGTTGATCCATGACGTGCGTCTTTTGTCCCTGACCAAGCTTGAATGTTGTTGCCCTCTTGCAATTATTTGGTGTGCATTGCTATTCCTCCAAGCGACCCTAATGATGCCTCACGTGACCTGTATTGTTCTTCCTCTTCAGACCAAGAGGGGTGTCACTATTTGTACTCAAGTGATGACTTACCAATACATTATCTACTGTTCACTTGTATCCACTTAAACACACACACGCACAAACACACACACACACACATACACACATGCACACACACACACATACACACACACACACACACACACACACACACACATACATACACACACGTTTATGCAAGACATTCAATCAACATGGTTATAGTAAAAACGTAATGGGTGTTTGAAGGAGTGACATACTCAAGTTCGACAGCGTTCTCGCTAGCTTCACTCGTGCTGCCACAACCACTTCGATAGCATAGGGCTTGGGCCAATGGGTCAACCAGCAGCTCTTTGAAACATCTCATGTGCAATTTTGCTGGAGAAAGATTGCATGGTGGCATGCCCACATAAACTTTAGGATGATGCGGGTTGTATTGCATGCATGGTTGATTATGTGGTTGCTTGTGCTAGTTGTCCGTTACTTAGCCTACTAGGGTCATATTGTCAGATTTTTCGAGCAGTATCCGCTCTTAGATTTGTTTGGACGAGGACTGTCTCAACCCCAGTGGTGGCAATGACCAAAATTTGCGTGTGACGTACGAGGTGGGGCTTGTTCACCGGTCTAAGCCCTTGCTCCACCCGACTACAAATTTACTCTACCGTCTCGCGTTCTTCTCTAAGTGAGCTTGAGAAAAATCCTTTGTGTCCCCCTCTCTCCCACTCCTTCACTCTCTCCCTTGCTCTCATTCGCTTGCAACATTTCACCAACTACCATACTGCTCTTGGATTTCAATGAATGGAGATTTGCGTATGAACAAATCTACGATTTAGATGAGATTTTTAGGTTTTAATTATTTTAGTGGTCCTAAATGGTCAAATCCGGGTGAAATGGTGCCTTGATTTAAACGTTTAGCATGTAAAAAACACCATCAAAGATTCAGATCCCATAGCCTTTCAAACCCCACTTGAGTTTATTTGTTTATGTAATATTTTGAATTCATTGAACAAAGTCATGTATTGCATTGAATCAACCCAAAAAAATTGATATCGAAATCCAAGAGTAGTAGGGTACGTTTAGTAGAAGGTGTACCTCAATAACAAGTTTCCAACATTTTGAGCGCATGTTCATAATGTGCAGGAAGAGAATGAGGCATATCTTGGATCTCGTGCGTTCTAACTGAGCGATACGCGTAATGTTGCATCGTGAATGTTCACTTCGAGAAACAATGATAAGTCCGGACGAGGTGCGATGTTTTAGATGTTCAACGATGTTGAGAAGTCGACCGGACAGCAGCCAAAACGTCCATTGATATGGTTTGTAACACTTCCATCGACCATTCAAGAAAGTGATGAAATGTGTCTAAACCTTCGAAAACATTATAACTGATGTCAAGGCATATGACCAACATGCCCTCGGACAAACAAAGCGAAAATCTTGAGGTGGAAGTGCGGTGGAAGTGACATGTGGGGACAAAAATTCCTACTCGCGTAGTTTTAGGTTCATGTACGTCTGGGGCATGAAAATCTTTTACGCCAAAGTTAGATTAGGAACATCCACTTCATGATAAAAATCTTACTTGTTTTTCATTCAAGATTAATGTATTCTTCTACACACATTGATATTCCAACGTCAAATTAACATCCTCGTAAGCCAGCGTTATTGGTGAAGGCATGATATGTTATTTCTTCTGTAGAGGAGCATGACTGTGGTATATGATTATTCTCAGCACAAAAAATGTAACCACGGCTTTCTTCGGTGGATACCCCCTTTCCTCTTTTCACTGCACACAACATCCATTTAAGAGCATGCCCGAGTTGAACCCTGATCAATTTATGCCTCTGTGGAAGCACCCCCACGATATGTACCACACACACACGAGTCCCTTTTCTTTCCCTTTAATTTATGCCTTTGGGCAATTTTGTTGTAACACAAACAACCCATTGCATCACGAGACCACAATACTCACTCGGACGGTCAAAGGCAAACCGTCCAACTGCCCTCGCCACCAGCAAACCTCACCGAACCTTCTAACAACTTCAACCACTCTTGCAAATATACAACAGAAGTATCACGACCTTTTGGTCGACTTCTCGACGCACCGAGACAAATCTTGATTTGTAACGATGCATCCCGCAACTTCACTGTCAATTCTCAAAGCCCCCTGATTTCCCGGTGGACCTTCTTGAACCCGGCCACTCATGACACGTCTCCGCACGCATCACTCAACAATTGATCTTACAACCCCGACTATGTCTCATTCGCAAGTCGACACTTGTATGTACATGTTCGATCATTTTGACACTTGCCATCAAAATACACTTACCACTGATAACAAATTGCTCATTTATGCCCAATCACCCCAAATACATACACTGAATAATGAGTGTACAAGATGAAAACATGTGGTGAGGAGCCTTGAAAGAAAAAAGACCGGGCAATTGATAATGTTCCCTACAAATTGCTTGTTAAAATCATGTACACACTAACTTCACTGTACATGAATAAAAGAAAGGGCAGTTCGACCTCGGAGCCCTGGTTCTTTCTGCGGTTCGATATGGGGACCCGTTTCGCTTCTTTGTCAACCATGGGGCCTCGACGGCCGATCTGATCAACCCTGGGACCTCGACGGCCGATCTGATCAACGTCGAGGCCCGTCGGCAGACCGCTGCCAGTGACAGGCTCGATAGGGCAACTTCGCTTGTATACGATCGCCCATGACCGTCAGAAACCTCATCGACATTGAATGTCGAAACCTCCTGGAAAGTACTGCCTCAAAACGGAATCCTATCAACGAACAGGTCCCCATAATGCTTCGGAGATTACAAACATCCGGTAAACAATCGGTGTTTTTTTCTCTCTTTATATGTGTTTCTGGAAACATCCTAACCGTCCGCGGGGAAAAAGTGGTCGGTGCGTGCTTTTATTTTTTCAAGAAGTTGAAGCCACGACACTTAGCATACCGAACGCCATGCGCTACCGCGATTCGCCAATGTTTCGCAAGTGCCGAAGCGATNAGTGAGCTGTCGTTGTCGCGACGACTGCATCTTGTCACCTGACCGAATTCGAGACAGGTCGCTCTGACGTTTTCAATTTTCTTGCTCTCTGGTCGTTTTGCTGACAAAGTGATCCCCACCTGACGAATGAAGTACATCAACAATCAAACAGGCTGAAAACCTCTAGGGGTGTAAATGTTCAGTACAACCATAGAATTGTATAAATTTTCAGTGTTTTATTTAATTGTTCGAATGACTTGAAAACCGCAAGACCCCTTAATAAGTGGGCACCATACGCGCTAGTGTCGAGCTCTCTACGCAAACAATGCACAACAGACATTGGGGTCGCTTATGTAACCTTCAGGAAATATTAAATTATCCTTAAATCATGTATTTCTTGTGTTAGGTTCAACAATGTTATGTGGCAAATTACCATCTCTCAAACTAGCACAAGAAGTCACTATGGGCCAAAGTCCCCACCACCGAGATAATTGAAACCTTTCTCAATCATCTAAATACGCTAAATTAAAGATGAAGTAACACTAGAAAGGTAACCGACCATGGAGAGAGTGTCCGTGCTTAAATGATCAAAATGAATGCAACAAGTACACACCAACAAATCTTTCCAACGCGCTGCATCCCCTACGTGACACTGACAATGATGCATCTATTGGAGTATCCTAAGCGAGTGGGGTCTTATGGACCATCTGGAGCATCTATCGAGGGGCTCAAACCATTGAGACAATTGTGAAAGCTTCACAATAACGAATGTCGGTGTAATAACTCTTTCACGGCATGCGGGCCCATGCTAGATAAGACATAAGCCTTGGTGATGATCATGGTGAGAAACTGTTAGGACGCTTCCTAGCCCTGTAGCTGCTACCTTGGCCATATTGTCCAGTCAGCCGGCGCACTACGCAAGCAAATGGAAGAACGAGCGAGGGTTAGGCTAGGGAGACACGCAAAGTCTGATAAGCTTTATTCGCGTAGTAATGCAGAGATTTATGACAACTGACAAGCACAAAGCATTAATACATGCCTTGGTGCCTGGCGGGTGACGCACGCAGCAGTGACAATTTGTCGTATGCACTGTCCAAAACCAGTATTTTTCCAGTAACTCTGCGTACACGCATCCAAACACATCACCGTCTGAACCTAGAGATGAAGTATCTCGAGCCCTCCGCTACAACTGGTGACATGCACAAGTCCGGCATCGATCGGTAGAAAGAAAATAGAAAACATACAAATCAGGCTTGAGAGCCAGTCCACCGAGAAAACTCGAGCGACTACAAAAAAACAGTAGAGCAACCCAGCAAGCATCCGGGATGTTGTAGCAAGTGTCTTGCAGCTGCTGATGGGTGGAGCCACCACACGTCGGTGCTCTGGCACTAGCTGAGTCCGCATCAGGGATCTGCACGAGCATGGACATGGCCGGGTGGTCACAGTAAGCTGTACAAACATACGATATGACTCACATGATTACACATGGATGGAGCAAGGAAAATGAACACCTCAAAACATGAAAGCAAGCAAGACACATCTCCTCATGCG
>SZWC01006758.1:8771-25579 GCA_023375785.1 Penium margaritaceum | reverse complement strand
AAGCAAGTTTCACCATCCAAGCAAGCCCAACATGTCAACGTTTGTCCGGGCCTCAGTCACATGTAGACCACACATGTGAGATCCAAAGGGTGCAAACGTGCAATCAACCGTTACTAGGTCTCCCAAGGTGCTATCGCATAACACTGCGTACCCAAGTATCGAGCAAAGGGAGAACACACAACCTCTTCTAGGTAAGATGGGTAGGATCTTCACGAAGTCACCGGGATCTCAACCACCGAGAAAATTCTATGAGCCATGCATGGGTGAGGTCGTTGGCCATAACGCAAGCGATGTGTCACAAAAATGGCTATGCAGCTGCTGGAACATGACCGGAGCAACAAAGAAGCANTGTCCCAACTAAAAGCGCAAGCACCAACATTAAGCCATTAAAAGGGAGTAGTGTCTTCAAGCACATTTGGAGCATCCCTATAGTATGTATGGACCATCATTGTCGCTATGATACCAATTCGTTACAAACCCATGGATGTTTTCTGCAATAATTATGCATCATTACATGTGTTTCATGAACAAGAGCGATGTAGAAAGAAAGAAGCATATATAGATTCCAAATGATGCTCGTCCCTACATGGAGGGGTTACTGCATACTCAAGAATTTGAAACCACACGGCAACAACATGCTACTCCTCGTCTGAACTAAGAGACTCGATGTCACTTGGCATGCCTGCAGCAAGTGCAGCTGCTGCTGCCGCTGCCATCACTGAAGGCTCATCTGCAGCTGGGTTGCGGCAGGAACGACGTCCATGACCACGCAGCCCGCAGTTGGTACAAATGACACTTGCACGCCTACGGCGGGTACATTCTTGACGCACCGTGCGTGGACGTCCACGCCCACGCTGTTGACCAGGTGGGTAGAAACCTTCCTCTGCATATTTCAGTAGGCGCAGGCTTATCCCAGGCAGTGAACCACGGTACATGCGACGCACCGACATGTTCGACAGCCCCACGTGGGTGTAGTTCTCCGGGTTGAGACCGGAGCGCAAAAGGACAGCACATGCATGGACGCATGGGAGTTGCAGCTCCTGGAACTGACCACACGAGCACTGACGAGTGGCGCAGTCTACCTGACGCTCGCTACCAGTTGGGCCGCGAACAGTCCCTGCAAGCTCAGTACTGAGCTGGAAATTGTACCCACGCGACATGACACAATTGTGGAACAAATTACGCCCGGGCACAGTGGCTAGGCGCGTGCGCACGGCAGACGCCTCACTACGACGTGCGAGAAACAGCTTCTGAACAAGAGGGTGCATCCCTACCCACGTGAAGAAGGGGTACAGCTTGCGCGACTCCCTGATTTGGCTGTTCAGGGACTCCGAAGCGTTGGAAGTGTCATGTCCCCCGCGTGCACCTGAGAAAAACATCCGCGCCCAGGTTTCTCGCGGGATGCCTGGCTCCCCGGTGACCTCATCCCCCAGCAGATATGTAGCAGCTCCCGGACTAACGTCCCGCATGAACTGTACTGCACGGTCCCACGACTCGCTGGATCGTGCACGAGCCAGGCCCCATAAAGCAGTCTTGGCACCTGCACCATGTCGGCTGGCGACGTTCTGTGCCAGATGCCAGATGCAGTAGGCGTGGTTCGCACCAGGTAGTTCCGTTGCAACTGCGTTGATGAGGCCTCGCTCCCTGTCGGAGATCACGACGGTTCCCGCCACTGCTGCGAGAAGAAATGCTACACGTAGGTTCCTGCAGAACCACGCCCAGTTCTCCCCATCCTCGCCCGGAACAAGCGCCCAGCAGATTGGCACGTAGTGGTCGTTCGCATCGAAGGTCGATGCGATGAGGAGAACCTGCACCAAGTGAAACATACAGATGTGAACAATCATCACATTCCGTTTACGATTGACGACAATTGTAACTTCAACATTAGGATTAGAAGACAGATTTGCAAAGATGGAGGACGCACCTGGGAGAAGCCGTTACGGAGGTGAGTCCCGTCCATGGTGATGATCCGACGCGAGTACTCGAAGCCGCTCACGCATGCTCCAGGTGCACAAAAAGCATGCATGAAGCGCCCATTCTCGTCCTCTTCGGCTAGTGCAACCGCAAGGTTGTCCACCTTCTTCAGCTGCATCGACATCATAAAGCACTATGGTGTCATGTGACGTAAATGCAGGAACCGAAATGGACAGTGAGCAATAGTGGCAGAGTGTTTTTATCACACGTACCTCATCGCACCACTTTGGGCCCAACTGAGGTCAAAGTCACCCACGATGTTCTTCACTATGGTTTTTTTCGCCCTCCACGCAGTGTCGTAGGAGACAAGCTCGCGGGTTGCTGCGCGAACGACAGCCTGGAGAGTGTTAACTCTCATGGTCAAGTCGAACTCGACGTGTTGACGCACGTGACGCAACACCCAGGAAATTGTACGAGCCGGACTGCCGCGAAGATCTCCTGCAACACACCGATGACCGTCCTCAAAATGTGTTACACGAATGCTGCCGTTTCGTTTCTGATGGCGCGCTCGGAGTAGCCAGGTGCATCCTTGCGTTTGCCAGTGCCTGCATCGGACCTCAAGACGTGAGCGGCAGCTCCGCTCCCATGCTAGGGTCATACGCTGGCGCACAGCGTAGTCCTGTATGGCATGCCGAAGTGCTGGCATGGACCCAAAAGCCATGCCCGTACAAAAGCCAGTGGAGCCGTCGCCACTTGCTGCCTCTATCGGAGCCTCGTCATCACTTGTACCTGTTGGCGTGAACAAGCATGTAAATAGAAACTGGTACGTAATAAAAAAATGCAACATCCCTGCACGACAGATGAGAGATGCGGATTGTCATTGGTTAGAAAAAATGGAGATGCTTATCCAACAGATGCACAATCGCTTATGCAGCACATGGTGCATATGCAGATGATGCAGATGCATATCATGCATGTTGAACATGCACATGCATCGGCATATGCATCTGCAGATGCGTATGCATATGCATCTAAAGATGCGTATGCATATGCATCTGAAGATGCATATGCGTATGCATCTGCAGATGCGTATGCGTATGCATATGAAGATGCATGTGCATTTGCCGATAAACATGAGTCTGCATATGCAGATGCATATGCGTTTGCAGACGCAAATGCAGATGCATATGCAGAGGCATATGCAGATGCATATGCGTCTGCATATGCACACGCATATGCAGACGCATATGCAGACACATATGAATATGCGTATGTCTATGCAAATGCAGATACATATGCGTATGCATATGCATCTGCATACTCGTCTGCATGTGTAGACGCATATGCATGTGCATATGCATACGCAATGGCACATGCACATGAATATGCATCTGCATATGCATCTGCATATGCAGCTACATATGTATATGCATCTGCATATGCAGATGCATCAGCAGATGCATATGCATATGCATATGCATATGCGTCTTCGTATGTACATGCACATGCATATGCATCTGCATATGCAGCTACATATGTATATGCATCTGCATATGCAGATGCATCAGCAGATGCATATGCATATGCATATGCATATGCGTCTTCGTATGTACATGCACATGCATATGCATATGCAGATGTATATGCAGATGCACATGCAGATGAATATGCATCTGCATGTGCATCTGCATATGCATCTGCGTATGTATAAACATCTGCATATGCAGATGCATCAGCAGATGCATTTGCAGATGCATATGTACATGGATATGCATATGCATATAAATTTGCATGCATATGCAGACGCATATGCACATGCATATGCAAATGCACATGCACATGCATATGCGAATGCACATGCAGATGCATATGCAGATGCATATGCAGATGCATATGCAGATGCATATGCAGATGCATATGCGTCTGCATATGCATATGTAGATGCATATGCGTCTGCATATGCATATGCAGATGCATATGCGTCTGCATATGCATATGCAGATGCATATGCGTTTGCATATGCATATGCATATGCGTCTGTAGATGCAGCTGCAGATGCATATGCATCTACATATGCAGATGCATATGCATCTACATAGGCAGATGCATATGCATCTACATATGCAGATACATATGCATATGATGCATATGCATCAGAAACTGCATATGCTGCTGCATGAGATGCGGCATATGCATCTGCAGCTGCATCTACAGACGCATATGCATCTACATAGGCAGATGCATATGCAGATGTATATGCAGATGCACATGCAGATGCATATTCATCTGCAGCTGCATCTACAGACGCATATGCATCTACATAGGCAGATGCATATGCAGATGTATATGCAGATGCACATGCAGATGCATATTCATCTGCAGCTGCATCTACAGACGCATATGCATCTACATAGGCAGATGCATATGCAGATGCATATGCATCTACATATGCAGATACATATGCATATGATGCATATGCATCAGAAACTGCATATGCTGCTGCATGAGATGCGGCATATGCATCTGCGTCTGCATCATAAGCATGGAGATGCATATGCTGATGCATAAACTTGCAGCATATAGTTGCATGTGCTGATCATGTGCAGCGCATGCAGCCTGCTGCTGGAAACTCAGCAGTCGCACTAGTAGCAGCAAGCGGCGGAACAAGCAGTGGCATGTGCAATTGCATCTGCTACTGCTGTTGCATATGTCGCCGCCCACAAGCAGGTGCAACAGCAGCAGTCGCATGCGTGAGCGGCAGCTCCACTCCCACCTTGTGTAGCTGGCGCACGTGCAGCAGCAGCAGCGCCTTGTGCAGCTGGCGCACGGGCAGCAGACGCAGCGCATTGTGCAGCTGGCGCACGTGCAGCAGCAGCAGCGCCTTGTGCAGCTGGCGCATGTGCAACAGCAGCAGCACCTTGTGCAGCTGGCGCACGTGCAGCAGTAGCAGCGCCTTGTGCAGTTGGCGCACGTGCAGCAGCAGCAGCGCCTTGTGCAGCTGGCGCACGTGTAGTAGTAGCAGCGCCTTGTGCAGCTGGCGCACGTGCATTAGCAGCAGCAGCGCCTTCTGCAGCTGGCGCACGTGCAGCAGTAGCAGCGCCTTGTGCAGCTGGCGCACGTGCAGCAGCAGCAGCGCCTTCTGCAGCTGGCGCATGTGCAGCAGACGCAACGCCTTGTGCAGTTGGCGCACGTGTAACAGTAGCAGTGCCTTCTGCAGCTGGCGCACGTGCAACAGACGCAATGCCTTGTGCAGCTGGCGCACGTGCAGCAGCAGCAGCGCCTTGTGCAGCTGGCGCACGTGCAGCAGACGCAGTGCCTTGTGTAGTTGGCGCACGTGCAGCAGTAGCAGCGCCTTGTGCAGCTGGCGCACGTGCAGCAGACGCAGCGCCTTGTGCAGCTGGCGCACGTGCAGCAGTAGCAGCGCCTTGTGCAGCTGGCGCACGTGCAGCAGACGCAGCGCCTTGTGCAGCTGGCGCACGTGCAACAGCAGTAGCGCCTTGTGCAGCTGGCGCACGTGCAGCAGACGTAGCGCCTTGTGCAGCTGGCGCACGTGCAGCAGACGCAGTGCCTTGTGTAGTTGGCGCACGTGCAGCAGTAGCAGCGCCTTGTGCAGCTGGCGCACGTGCAGCAGACGCAGCGCCTTGTGCAGCTGGCGCACGTGCAGCAGTAGCAGCGCCTTGTGCAGCTGGCGCACGTGCAGCAGACGCAGCGCCTTGTGCAGCTGGCGCACGTGCAACAGCAGTAGCGCCTTGTGCAGCTGGCGCACGTGCAGCAGACGCAGCGCCTTGTGCAGCTGGCGCACGTGTAGCAGCAGCGCCTTGTGCAGCTGGCGCACGTGCAGCAACAGAAGCGCCTTCTTACAGCAGCAGCAGCAGCGCAATGTGCAGTAGCGGAATTGGCAACGGCGGCACATATAGCGACGTGAATTGCAGCAGCAGCGGCAGCGGGAAATGCAACTGTGAGCAGCAGCAGGATGCACAAACCTGCGTCATTCACGCGCTGACGCCTCCGGTTGTCGGCGGGATCGCCGTCCGCTTCCCGGGAGGGTCCCTGGTGAGCAACGTGAGCCCTCGGCACGTTGAACGGCGGGACTGGAGCGTCGTCGCCAGGAGCAGCATCACTGGGACCAACTTCGACGGCATCCAGGTCAATGATGTGGACACGCGCCATCACGGCGTTCACGTTCGTCGTGACGTCACGCAGAGGCACGCGAGGTCGTGCAGGCGGGTCAACGACCTGCGACAGCTGCGGCTGCGACTGCTGGCTTAACGCTTGCAGTGCGTCGCGCTCAGCCATGGCAGATGGTGGGATGACGCCACGCAGCGAGCGACGGACAGAGGCCATTGTTGCTTAAGTTTCGGGCGGCAGTGACTTTGTGTTGTGCAAAATGCACTCCTTTTCAGGCTACGACGTGGACGACTAATATGGTGGGAGACAAGTGCAACGGCACACCAGGGATGCAGCGTAGGCTGCATGGCGAAGCTCAATGCAGCTTGCGTTGCGCCCCTGATGCATAGCGCTTCGCCACTGATGTGCCGTTGCAAGAACAACGGCACAGCGGCGAGCGCTACGCGCTTTGATGGCGCACGCCGCGCCTACCGCTCGCCGCGATGCAAGCAAAAGCACGCATTGAGGGCCCGGAGTGCGGTGCGAGCCCTCAACGTGTGCTTGCTTGGACTGCGGTCCGAGCCAGCGGGGGAGCTCGGCGACGCAGCTCTGCATTGAGCGGCGTCGCGCGACGGCTCGGGTCACTGGCCTCAAGCTCGCTCGAGCTTGAGGGCACTTTCGGCCCGCGTCAAAGTGTGCGACAAAATCGCACACCGGGTTCTCCAACGGCATGGCCTGACATTTTTGGCAGCATGCAAAAAGGAAAATTGGGAGATAGAAAAGCTTCAACCGCATGAAATGAACGCGTTTGAGGTAAAAAGTTGCGCTGTGATGAAATTGCTTTCATCTTGCGACATACTACAGAAATCAAGCTGCCAGAACCTACCGCGCTGTCAAAGCCCACTCGATCCGACCGCTTAATCGGTCGGCCAGTCGTCCAACATAGCGATAGCGGTTGCAGCCCGGCTATCTGGAGACGCGGCCGGTAAGAAACGGGCCCTCCGGTTGGTTGCCGCCCGAATAAGGGCCCTAGCGCTGATGGATCCGACAATGCGGGTCCTCGCGTTGGGCCTAGATGCAAACCAGGGCCCCCGGGTCAATTTAATCTAAAAGAAATTCACTGCAGTTTCTTGAGAAAGGGATGCCCTCAAGAAATGTCACTGCAGAAATGTAGAATTTCTCTTTCAGAACACACTTCTGAAAATCAGCCTATGTTTTGTGAAAATCAAACACACTTGCGTACTTTCTGACATACGTTGCTACATCCATGAAGTTGGAGCAGACACACACGTATACTTTACTCCATCAACAACCTAATCTGGATTTGAGATGTGTGAATGGGTGACCCAACGTTCAATAGGTGGGTATCAACGGTCAAGTGTGACCCCCATCCCCCCCCCCCACCACACCCTCGGTCCCCACTGCCGCCAATCGGGTTGAGGCCGTGATTGGCGGTTGGCGGCTGGCTGGCTGGCGGCCAGCCGGTCACTTGGCCGGCCGCCAGCCGTCCAGCCGACCGGCAACTAGCTAGGCGGCGGCCAGCAAAGTGCTGGCCGTCGGCCAGCCCTCGCCGATGCAAGGGGTGGTGCGCAACCACCCCTCGCTTCAGCAAGGAGGGAGGGCCGAACCAGCTCTCCCGCTACCCCCCCCCTTACTCAATGAATGTATTTGGGGCCTGTATCAGACTGTGTATCTTGCATACGATGAAAAAGATACGCAATTGTATTTGTACACTTGTGCACTAAGTTTACCCCCTCCACATACACAATCCGATACACATCACTGATACACTTGCACATCGGATGGGCGGGGGATGAAGCCAGCCCCCCCCCCCACCAAATGTAAAGTGGATCTAGCGAGTGTTTTGGCGACTAATGCGGGTAGAAAATCGCAAGAAATCACATGTGTATTTCTTACATCAGCGGCAAATGTCGATTGGAGCTTTTGATCTCTTCGATCAGACGGACGGAACATCCTTTTGTACTAGATAATTTTTGGCAGTCAATAGACATCGCCAATAAAGAGACGCAATTGTTTATGCATTCGTGTTCAAGATCGGACTTCCTTTGTATAAGGTTCCCAAAACATAACCCCAATTCAGAGGGCGAGGGCGAGGGCCGAGGGCCCTCACCCCCCCTTGCCCTCCTTGCAAGTGAGCGAGCGAGGACGAGAGATAGGAGGTGCAAGGATGAGAGCAAGAAGCGAGGGGAGCGCACGAGAAAAGCTGGCGGAGAACCGCGGATCGTGCCTCACACGCGACGATTTCGCGGCCACGCATCAAAAACAAAACTCGAGTTCATTTAGGATGAACTACGAGTTTCAAAACTTGAAAACTCGTTCAAACTCACAAGTTCAAGGTAGTTACCCCTTGTTTTGGACCCAGAATGAGAAGGTGAGGTAAGAACGGAAATGGGCCTCTGGAGACTTTAATTATTCCCTCCACAAGGTCATTAATGACAATTGCCCCCAGTGTGACGCGGAGGGGAAAACCCCTCAAGCGAGCTCTGGACGCCATTCTGCGAACTCTGACGATGACCTAAGTGCAGAAGCTGGAGGTTCCGACCCGTTACATTGGTTCTCAGAGTCAAGCAATCCCCGCAACCAAGGATTCAGCGAAAATGACGGTTATGTCTTGTATAAAACGCCGCCGGTAGCTACAAGAAACAACAAAAACACTAGAAGGAAGTACAACATATGCACTTCATGGATTGAAGCGTCGTAAAGTACGTTGGAGAGATAGAATATAGCTCTACTTGGTGAAGCCTCTTCCCCCCAGACCCTTCTCACCTCCAGGGGGACTAGGTGGATTTTTGTGGGACGGGATGGGGAATTCCCACCCCCAAAAACCACCAAATCTTCCCTATTTTCAAGGCCTCTTCAAAACCCCTTCAACTAGAGATTAGGGAAACACCTTTTTCCAAGACCAGAGGCTCTCACAACCTGGGATGCCAAGAAAAAGAGAAGGAAAAGAAGGCACAAGGAATTTTTTGTTGGAGGCCTCTTTACCGCCAAGGGGCACAAGGGAGACGCCGCCAAGGAACGCAAGAGGTGTCAAAGAAGTGAAGAGGAGGCCAAGGAGGACAAGAAGACAAGAAGACGACAAGTGGAAAGGAGTTGATGGAGTTGTTAAGTATTTGTATAAATCTTCTCCTACTCTTTGTACTTGTTTTGTGAGCGATACTCACATGCCTTGTCATTTTCTTGTGTAGTAACTTTCTGTTTTCCTGGGTACTAGCCCTTGCCAATCGCCATGAGTCACGGCTTAGAAAGACTAGTTTCAAAATCCATGCCCTTGTGCCGACATGGCGACCTAGGAGAATAGAAAATAAATTAATAATTGCCTCACCGATCTTGAGAACGAGACTTTAGGAGGCAATTTTTCGTAAATGTAGTTGTAGTTGCCGGACCATCCAAGGCCAACAAGGGCAATGGGTGATCCTCACAACGATCTTCATGTGCTAGTTGCACAGGCGATGAGATGGCAGGTGCCAGACCATCCAAGGCCAACAAGGGCAAGGTGGTGACGGCCTCACCATGCACCCTTGGTGGACTCCAAATATCGGGAGCCGCCGCCACGAGCACGGTTGCAAAACCAAAGGCAACCCTACCGCCAAAGGCAACCGGTGCCAACCTAAGCGACACCAAGAAGCATGCAGAAGCCTGAGAAGTGCTCAACGGACAGGTCAACACGCAAGTGGGCAACCCCCACGCGATGGACGATGTGCTCAGGGAAGACCACCCAAACATGGACCCTGATGAAGAGCACGACGCTGACAATGGCAAGGGCGACGAGGGTCCCGATCATCACCATCGTCGTGCGGCGACCTCGAGCCGATCGCTCAAGAAGTACAAGGTGCTTGCCCCATTGCCTGAAGTTGTTGATAGCAGTAAGGCTGCCAAGAGTAACAAAGGTGCTAAAAGTAGCCACGCGGGAATTTCTTTCAAGAACGAGCCAGACGAAGTTGCCGCGAAGGCAATTCACGATGACCGCCGCACGCTTGCTGATTTTGCTGCTAAGGCGGCGGGCCAACTCAAGACCACCACCGACGATGGAGCTATGGTACCATTTGGAGGAGTAGGTGCGGATCCCCCTTCCTACAATGTTGCCGTAATGAAGTATAAAAGGTCCAATCGAGCGTCGACGTTGACGACAACCTCCGCCGAAAAAGGTGGTACTTCTTGGAGGCATGTACGCAAACCGTACCCACCTATAGTAGGTAAAGGTGTGCGGACAACACAAGGCCCTGGAGGCTATCACCGATGCTCTAGCAACATCAGAGATGAAAATTGCATTTTCCAATCTATTGGCCTACGTCAGGCAGAGTGTCACGGACCTGGACAGTGATCGCCAACTACAGCGCCTGGCCACTCATGAGGCACGCTATCGATGCAACGACCTCGACAAGGCATTTCAGAGCGTGACCTAGATGCAGGTCCAACAGCAGGTGTAGGACACCACAATTGCAGATGCCACTACCGGTGGCAGCAATGACTTGCCTATCTCGATGACTTTTGGGCCGGTCCTGAATGCGTTCTTCCTCCATAGTGTGGAGATTTTGTGACAGGGCGTGAAGCTGACCAACTGGCTGAATCGCATGCAGCACGTTCAGCGTGTCCACAAGGCTCTACCCAGTCAGTGGGATGACCTTGTCACGACGCGGCTTGAAGACAAGCTCTTAAAGTATGTGGTTAAGGAATGGGATATGTGGTAGCCACACCTCGAGTGGCAGCCCATGCTGTGGGAGGCCTTCTACAAGATCATGCGTAAGAAGTGCACCCAGCTTGAGGAGGCGCAGTGCGCCTTCCACAAGATCAAGGACTTGAGACAACTGGGTAGCTCTCTTGGAGCCTACTTAAGCGAGTTCAGCACACTTGTGGAGGAAGCCAAAATCTTCAGTGAGGACGATGGGACTCAGACCTTCAAGTACCCGGAGGGCATGCTGCTCGAGTACTTACGTGACAGTCTTGTTAGGGAGAAGGTGAAGGACAAGACCGCCACAAAAGCAATCAGTCAGGCTTGGACAAGCTAGACTATGCTGCGAGACTACATGAGTGAAGTGTATTCAGCGAGAACAAAGCACTACCCAGACGCACGGCCGAACACACGTACACATCGAGGCCGCGACATGCGCATGGACGCTACAAGGGCTAGAGGAGCAGCCGGGCAGCGGGGCGGGACCAAGGGCAAGCAGCCTGCAAACCCTCTAGTCAAGAAAACTAGCGGGCACAAGACCCCAAACCACATGCGCAATAGTGACAAGGACGAGCTGCAAGCGGCGCTTGAGCGTCACAATACACCCTTCTGCGACCAGACTCTGCCACAAGTGCATGCATCCAGGTCACTTTAGGGCTCAGTGCCCTGAGACCAATAGTAGTGGACAAGAGGCCGCGGTGTTAGCTACAACAACAGCACCTCGTGGGAATGTTGCAACGAGAGGCTACAGACAAGGCCATGGACAGGGCCGCGATCGTGGCAATGGACCCAGCCGTGGAAATGGACAAGGTTGTGGCTCGGGTTTTCCCCACCCTTGACTGATGTTAGTGAGGACCACTCACGGGTAAATGCGGACAGCGATTGTGGATTCATGTTTTCAGATGAGGATGTAAAATAGATTGAGTTTTTGACGAGTTCAAACTTCCTTGTTGTTTTCTCCCCTCTTGTTGAACCTCACTCTACACTTGTTGACTGCCATTCCCCGCTAAACCTTGCATCCTCAGACAAGATGCGTGATCGGACAAGCTTAGTGGTGGCCATACCAACCACTGTGCAAGGGTTGTGTGGTAGAGTGATTGAAGCAAACACTCTCAAAGCGATGAGTTCAATCACGTTTCTTGTACCTTTGGTTGATGACTTCGACCCAGTGAGATTTAAGGACTGGAAGGTGCTAGCCAAGCATGTGTCCACAAGATGTGAACTTTAGTAGGTGAATCATGGGAGTTGTGATGTCCGTCATTTAGATTCCGTGTTTATCACAAACTTGGGTTGCCATCGCCGAACATGTTTGCTCTGACGAGTGGGGGGGGACATGACGATGCAGTTCAATGGACATCTAGCTAGTACTCCCGTCAATGTACTTATCGACACTGGAGGAGATCATTCCTTTGTTAGTCTTGGCTTTACCCAAAAGTTTGGCCTGAAGTACAAGCCATTGAATGGTGCAGTTGTTGTCGGTAACAACTGTATAGTACCCATAATCGGTACCTGTTAAGCAAAAATCTGTATCTAAGGGTACACACAAAGTTTCATGTTGAAGGTACTCAACCTTCTTGACCCGTCAAACATAATGCTAGGCGACCCCTGGCTCCGTGAAAAAAAGGCTATAATGTATTTCAAATCAAAGTGTTTGGTACTTCGAAAAGGACAGTGTTGCTTTACGTTGATTCCGAGTACGGAATTATCGCCGACCCGACTCAAAATCCATGCCAGCTTGTCTGCGATGCAGCTAAAGAGACGTATTCAACAAGGTTGTCGATGCTTCATGGCTCAACTGCAGAAAGTGGAGGACGTCGTGAAAGACGACACGCCATAAGAGATCAAATCTCTATTGGCGGAGTTCTCGGATGTATTCCAAGATCCACCAGGTGGGCTTCCACCAGAAAGACACATGGGCCACGCGATTATGCTACAACTAGAGGCAACTCCTCCATTCAGAATCATGTTTTGCCTTAGTCTAGCGGAAAGGCAAAAGGCCAAACACCAAATCAAAGAGTAACTTACAAAGGGATGGATTGAGTTGAGTAGCTCACCGTACGGTGCGCCGATCCTTTCTATGAACAAAAAGGATGGTTGTTTACGCATGTGCGTGGACTATCGTGCGCTGAACAAAATGGCGGTGCAAAATCGATTTCCTTTACCTCGGATTGAGGACGTGTTTCATCAACTCTAAGGGGATAAATATTTATCATCCCTGGATTTGACTCAAGGGTACCATCAAATCAGCATCACAAAAAATGATGTACCCAAAACTGCGTTTTGAACGCACATGTGACGTTATCAATTCCGTGTGTTATGCTTCGGGCTAACGAATGCACTGGCAACCTTCCAAGGAGAAATGAACTGAACGCTCGCCAAGCAACTCAGTAAGTTTGTCTTGGTTTACGTGGACGACATCCCGGTTTTCTCCAAATCCATAGAAGAGCACATAGAACATATACGTTAAGTCCTTGCGATCCTTTGAGAAAACAAGTTGTACGCGAAATTGAGCAAGTACAAGTTTGTACTAGATGAGCTCGAATACCTTGGACACATTTTTGGCAAGGACGGTATTCGTGTCAACCCACATAAGGTCCAAGTCGTGGGGAACTGGCCACGTCCAAAAAATGTTGGACAGATTTGGTCTTTTCTCAACCTTGCAAACTACTTTCGACAGTTCATGAAAAGGCATTCGACCCTTGTAGCATCGCTAACCAGGCTAACGTGAGAAGAAATACATTGGGAATGGATGTTTGATTGTGAAAACTCATTTCTCAAAGTCAAATATCTTCTATCCACTACGTCCGTCCTTGTTCTCCCAGATCCATAGCAACCATGGGAGATTGGATGTGATGCGTCGGTAGTAGGACTTGGATCTGTCCTCATGCAGACCCGTCATCTAATTGTGTATGAGAGCCGGAAGCTCATCCCCGCGGAAACGCGATACACGACTGGGGATCAAGAGCTCCTTGCAGCGACACATGCTTTCGAGATGTGGTGTTGCTACCTCAAGGGTGGCGAAGAGGGTGTGACGGTCGTGACCGACCATAATCCATTGGTATTGTTCCAAATGCAACCAAAGGTGTCAAGACAACAGGCGCATTGGAGTGAATACTTGAGTCGATTCTCATTCACATGGGAGTATCGGCCAGGACGCATTAACATGGCCAATCCACTAAGCTAGAAGCCAGTGGAATTTAAAGCAACCACCAAGATTGGTGGGTGTTTTTTGGCCAATGAAACAGCAATTGTACAAACACTAGATCCCCCTCTACCCCTGCGGCAAACACCTCGAGAGATTATCCACTTCAACGGTTTTGTCAACAGAATCCAGATGAGATACCGTGTAGATTCTTGGTTTCAAGACTCTCAATACCCAGACAAGTACAGATTGGTGGAAGCCGCAGGAATTCATTGGCATGGAGAACAAGTTGTTGTGCGAGACTCAAAAGACCATCGAGCGAAGATTATCTCCCAGAACCAGGACCCGCGGGTCGCTTGTCATGTGGGACCTCAAAAGACCAAAAATGCACTCTTGGACAACTATTGGTGGCCAAGATGGAGTGTCAATGTCCGTAAGATTTGCATGACATGCGACCCATGTCTTTGGAACAATGCTAGTAACAAGAAGCCTACTAGAATCCTTCAATAGCTTCCCATCCTTTGGACTCTATAGGAGTGCATCAGCATGGAATTCATTACTGGTCTTCCGGACACGGTTCGTGGCCGAGATGTGATACCAGTGGTTGTGCATCTTCTGACAAATATGACACACTTCATTCCTACAACCACTATGTGAACATAGAGGAGATCGCCCGTCTCTTCTTTGAGGGTATCGTAAAGTACCACGGCTTGCCGTTGCGCATTATCTCCGATCGAGATAAAAAACTTGCTAATAACTTCTCGCAAAAGATGCACGTGTACTTTGGCAGCGAGTCGCATATTTTGACAACATTTGATCCTCAAACTGAACGAAAAACAAAGTGCATGAACCACAATCTGGAACAAATGCTCTGCGTGTACATGGACCTTGCCATGAATGATTGGGAAAACATTCTCGCACTGGTAGAGTTTGTGGTAAATAACTAAGTGAGCGAGTGCACACAAATCACACCGTTTGTGTTCAACACTGGTTGGTATCTAGTGGTACCCTCTTTGTTGGCGAGTAGCTTGAGAACACGAGGATAGGTTCCTTCTGCTCAAGCCTTTGCCAAGGGTATGGACTCCTTGTCATAAGAGGCGAAGGATCACCTTCAAGCTGCTCAATGACAAAAGGCATATGCCGTCGTGAGGTCTCGTTTGACATGGATGAAAAAGTGCTTCTTAGAACTAGGAACCTTCGGCTAAAGTCGCCAAGGGTACGAAAACTTCTATCAAAGTGGATTGGTTCGTTTTCCATTGTTGTACGCATCGGGCCAGTGGCATACCGATTGCTGCTTCCGCCTAGTATGAAGGTACATGACGTGTTTCATGTGAGCATATTGACTCCATACACGGAAGAGGGAACCGTTTAGCCACCAACGGCATTCCTTGATGCCGATGGCCAATACGAGGCTCTTTGCATACTTTAGCACTGAGAGCTTACCCTCCGGTTGTGGGTTGTTAGGGAATACCTCGTTCATTGGGTTGGGTGTGGAACTGAACATAACTCATGGGAGCCCAGATCTTGGTTGCCCATAGGGGTGGTCAACGAGTATTGGAGTGAGCAAGCAGCTCACAGAGATCGACGCGTGTCAGGGGGCCACCATCTAAATGCAAAAAAATGGTGGACAACATTCCCGCAGGACGATATTCATTGACTGCGACCATAGGAGGTTGGGGACGCCCAATATGGGTGCTCGAGCCTAAAGGAGGGAGGCCCCTAGCCTTGCCAACTGACAAGATGCACCTTAGGTCCAAGTGTCGTACACGTGTTCATGTTTAGCTGGTAATGGAACTTAATTATTCTCTTTCACAATGTTCGTGACACACTACCCGGCAATCCTTCTCCTTGTTCATGAACTGAGATGGTTCATCATAAGTGTGGAGGAATGTACCGCGAGGGCCGGTTTGGCCCCCCCTCCTCGTTGAAGCGAGGGGTCCTTGTGCACCACCCCTTGCGTGAGCAAGGGCTGGCAGACGGCCAGCACTTTGATGGCCGCCGGCCAGCTAGGTACCGGCCAGCCAAGTGACCGGCCGGCCGCCAGCCGGCCAGCTGCCAGCCGCCGATTGCATCCTCAGCCCGATCAGTGGCTGAGGGGCCGCGAGGGCCTCTAGGGCGAAGCCTCATGGCCTTGTCCCCTTGCCCCCCTTGCCCCCCTTACAAGCGAGTAAGCGAGGACGAATGATAGGAGGAGCAAGGGTGAGAGCAAGAAGCGAGGGGAGCGCTATAGAAAGTCAGCGTGAAACCACCGATCATGCCTTACACACGACAATTTCGTACCGACGAGTCAAAAACAAAACTTGAGTTTGTCTAGTATAAACTACGAGTTTCAAAACTGGAAAACTTGTGCAAAATCACGAGTTTGAGGTAATTCCCCCTTGTTTCGGACCCAGAATGAGGGGGTAAGGTAAAAACGGAAATGGGCCTCTAGAGCCTTGAATTCTTCAAGTCTCCTTGCACAAGGTCGTTGATGATGATTGCCCCTAGAGTGACTCAAAGGGGAAAATCCCTCCAACGAGCTCTGCATGCCATTCTGTGAACATTGATGACAAACTAAGTGCAGGTGCTGCAGGTTCCGACCCGTTACAGGGGACTTTGAGTCGTGGTGTCGTTTTAATCCTTTGTAAAGCGAATCGTGCGCTTCAGCAAGTTCTTGCCTCGTTACTTTTGAGAGAATACACTAGAGTATTATTTTTGTTGTATATTAGCGTCACTTACCAATACGCACGCCCAATGCACTTGTCACTGTAAGGGGAGAATGTGCGAACATCCCCCTCCCACCCCCCTCTCCCGAAGTTGAATTGTATCACGAGAATGCATTTGGAGATGTACTTGGAGGACAGTCGACTTTATGCACATGTGCACCAATACACTTAAGTATTTTTTTGACTGTGCACATTATGCAATGTCCGATGCAGCTCCCCCGTTCTCTCTTTGTTTCGGGGGGGGGGG
>SZWC01006757.1:71756-119911 GCA_023375785.1 Penium margaritaceum | reverse complement strand
TTGTGTGAAGTACATGGTCTGTTCGAGCTATTCATCCTCAAAATCATTGAAGAGGCTATCATCATACTTTGCTGTTTTGTCGTTGTTTCTGTTGCTATCTTTTTGGTTGTCTAGTTTTTGAATGAAATGTTTACAGCTCAGATACAAGATTGTCCACCTCCATTGTGGACATTTCAATACCAAATCTCCGGTAGATGGGCGACTCGTGGACCAGATGGTGCAAGGCTTTGATGATGATGCCTGGTCTTACACTGTCAGACCAGGCAGATGTCTGGAATGACATTTTGCATTTCAGTGCAAGACAGATTGTTTCTGTCATTGATAGTGGACGAGGTAATTTTGTCACCAACCTGACAACGTCTAGAGGAACTGTTTTTTATCCCTCCCCTTGGCTCTTTTTGTCAACTATGCTGCAATAGTTCAATCTTTATGAATGGAATGCAAGGAAAAACGAACCTCTCTTCCAAGAAGGAAAGGCTAGAAAGGTCATGTGGGATATCATTCATGCTGAAGATTTGTTTATTACTGAATGGAGGAACAGCTCGTTGTTTGACGTATGAATCACATAGAGGACATACATGCTTACCCTCATCACTCATGTGATTATAGACACATAATTCATTAATGAAAAACAGCATGAAACAGGAGCAACAAGGAAAACATGGTCCATCCATTGAGTCCTTTTCCAATGCTTCAACATTCATCGTCCTCACAGTTGAAAAGGGGGTGGTACTTTATCTTTCTGAATCAAGACATCAAATAACGTGTTTTGAATTACTGCTCTCTGTTGTATGAACAGGTGTTGAATGTTTTAAAAAAAAATCATGTAACAAAATGTGGGTCCACAGTACGTGTACAGTAAATGTTCACGCACTACAGCAGCAGCTGCTGGACTCATGAATCCATATAATTGTTTGGACACGACAATACACTTATCTTTGACCCAATTGGTGCACTTAACCTCATACAAACCAACATATTTCTTTCTCTCTTTCTGAAATCATTCCTTGTACCTTTTCTGAACATCTTGTTCAATGTTTTTGTCGACTGATGCTTTTTGACATGTCCTTTGCTGTTTAGGACATGGTTCATGATGATCAGATAGGTTTTCAGTGGTTCTGGACATCGCTGTTACATCATATCCATGTTTGGATTGCATACATGTAGTTCTGTCTGGATCACTAGGTGAGGAGAATGCGCTGTTCTCTCTTAGAACATCCAACAAAAGATTGTTAAGCCGCCCAGTATTTCCCTTTGGTTGATGTACCGATTGTGAGGGTGTATGTGTGTGTTTGGTCCTTGTACACACACTCTTTACATCCTTTAACGATGCAAGCTGAACAACTGACCCATGTCCAGAATTGACATTTTCCTGTTCCACACTTTGGAGCGTCTGGCTCATCGACGCATGCGTAAGATTCACTACTCTGTTCATGCCACTTTTTCTCGGACTGAATTCTCGTTGTAATAATTTGTGAGGAATCACTGCTGATCCATACAGTGGCCCCTCATATGTTGATTGTAAAACCTCAAAGTGTCTGTTTGTGAACTTCAGATGAAAGGGCGGCGAGTGTACATTTTTTGAAGAAAAAAAAAGACGTTTTGGAAACATTCCTTGTTGTTTTTCCAGACGAAGAAAGTCATGCTGTACAAATGTGCAGCTACCAAAATTTCAGCAAAGGAACCCCATATTCCCTCTGTACACATGTACCCTATATACATGTCTGAAGTAGGAAAACTTTGTGCATGAGCCGTGAACAAAGCTACATGAAATGTACAAAATTGGGAGGCTACAAACATAACCATTTCTGTAAAAAATTGCACATGTTTAGCCTCAGTCCCACGTAAACAGAATGATAGTGTGCGGAAAAAACAATTTCCATCTCCAATGATGGAGTGTAGAATCATGCGACATGGCAAACCGAACGAAGACGGAGGTAATTTTCTCATTGACAAAGGAAAGGTCAACGGTGAACTGTTGTGCACATCATTGGACAGATGATTGCAACCATAACGTGATAGAGCATTACAATCATAATCAACACATGACGATTGCTGTTCATCAAGCAGACCCAAAAAAAAAAGGTTTGTGCATCGTACGCCATTTTCAACCCAGACCTGTTTCAAGGAAATTTCGGTCAAAGATGTGTGGAAAATGAATGAATTGCTAGTCTGAGTCTCAGCCAGAAAGTCAAAGTGACAATCGCTTATCATAAGATGCATGTTTCTTGTGCATGCAATTTCCTGACCAACTACACACACTAATGTTCGATTACTGTCCCACACAATTGTCTTACATCTCTGCATTTTTCAGAACATAACAAGTTCAACAACCCCACCCCACACATTGCTCCTACACATGAAAGTTTCATAGGATGAAAATGTTGTGAAATTCACACTGTGAGCTAGAAAGGCAAGCTCACGGAACCAGGCAATGTGCTGCCCACCAAATGTAGCCATCATTGACCTTGCTTCTGCATGGCGGTCTTCTCGGCTAAACATGTGCAAGGACATACTTCTGAATAAAGATTTCCCATGAAATGCACATTGAACCTTCCTCATCACAAACATTGATGACTCGTTTTCTGATCCATGTGGAACTGTGATATGCTCCCACCTTGTTGCCGCCCTGAACGAGGTCACTGCACCACGACTCCACTTGTGCCCGGACGCCAGCAAGGTATGGTTAGAGAGTAATGTGTGACTAAATGCAACACTTACCCAGATGTTGTTGCAGGTTACAGCACTATGTTGAAATCTGGCAAGGGTGTTGGGGAATAAAAGCTCGAAATCTGGAGGTTGTCAGCTTGTCAGCACAGGATTTGTTTGGCCACGTTGTTAGAATCCAGCAGATAACACGGAAACACATTGGAAAAAATGACAGTGACTATCACTGATTGCAATGTGTAACTTACACAGCCGTTCTGCAGAGACCCATGTATTTGTTTGTAGACGCCACAAGCAACAAAATCTTGTGGAGTAAAAGGAGTTTTCCTGTCAAAAGATGTATTGAAATGTTGGTTAGACATCGCTTTGTCGTCTGAACATTTACTTTCCTTACATTGACAACACAATCACTTCCCACAGTTGACACATCAAAGTATATGAATGAAACAATTACTTACGCAGTGACAGTTGAATTTCCAGATGAAAGAGTTGCAAAGGAACCTCCGTGGTGTCAAAAGTAGGTCCCCGATATCCTCCTGATGACACTTTCATCTGAACAATACAAACAGAAGTTGATGCCATCAACTGCTGCTCATAAGCTCATTAACACAACAATAGTAGTGGAATGACAACACATAGACACTACCACCGCACTACACTACAAATTTTAGGATGTACAACTTAGCAATGAAGCGCAGTGTGATCTGAAAATGATGGAACATCCACTCAAAGTCGCAATGTAGGTAAACGCTGTGACCTCCAGAAGAAACTGCAGTAGTAGGATAAGACCATGATTCCAGCCGAGGACATGAACTACTTACACGAACACTGCAGCAACTTCACTTGTGGTAAATTTTGCCTCAAAAGTTACAGAGACAACCGGGTTCTTGTTGCACGTCGCATTCTTCCAGACACAACCAGCGTGAACTCCAGCACCAGGACATGGTGAACTGAAAGGATTGCCAAGGATGCACCTACCACACCTTACGTTGGTTGCAACTTGTCTGACCACAGCGGATATGGACAGACGTGTAAAATGGATGTAACAAACCACAACAGTGTAAATGACACAAAATGGGTCAAAAAGGTTACTGATAAATGGATATGAGAACAGTACCACAGCAAAGTCGTATCTTCACAAGTCGGAATAATTATGTTCATTGCACGCTTTCATATGCATTGTGCCTGAGTGATAACTTTGAGCACGTAACACATTCAGTAACCACACGCTAATTTCTATTTGTACACAATCCTAAATCAATCTGACCTGCATATTATGGCCATGACAGTCGCAGAGTCCCGGTCCGTACTATTGGGGGTATTGCTTTGGATTAGTAACCAAATTCAACTCTGTCCAAGCATGATATTCGTTAAACACGTTTGTATGAGTTGTTTCATCTTGTATTACGACCAATTCCAGTAGAGAACAGTAATGCTGACAGGTTACAAATTGTAATGGCTGTATGTGAATTTTCCAACATCAAAGTGCATGTTCTGCGCAATCGATTGTCAGTTAGGTGGTCAAATCTGACCGACATTGTCAACATCTGGATGGAGAAGATATAAAACCGATTTCCTCAGTGAGCTGTAATTGGTCCAGTAACCATGCATGAGGGTATCCAGGGCAGACAGCTTTGTCGAATTTTTGTCAAATGAGCAAGTCATTGTCGAAGTGTTACCATGTTCATTTCTTGGAAAATCCAAACCTTGATGCGTCCTCGTTTAGCCAGGGGGCTTCCGTTCTCCCCACTAATTTGAATCGGTCCGCACTATATCCAAGGATAAAAAAAGAAAAATGTATTATCCACTTTTCACGACGTGACTCCGATACCCACTTTTCATGCAGGCCAGACGCAGGAATGCAGATTGCGACAACAGCAGAACGGGGTCCTAGTGTGGGAATTCTCTTCATCAGTAAGGTGGACCATCACACCAACAACGTGGCATGCCATGGTGTCAGTTTTTAAGCTAGAACCGTGCGACCACTCATAGGCGCCGACGACAAATTGCTATCAGTTTTTTTATGACTGGATGAACAGGCGCCATTAATTCCCTGGCGTACGATTCCCAGAACCACGGTTCTACACCAATCACAGTCCGCCGAATACGTCTGTTAGCCACCGTCCATCACAAATGATGCACATTGTAACACACATTTTACGTTTGCAACTGGACTCACATGGAGACTGAACCATTCAGGTTTCAAACCGGTATAATGTACCGGTTTGCACTGTCTTCAGGCATACTGCCACGATGTATGGGAGCCATGGATCTCATCCAAGCCAAACTTTCCATGTGGATGTAACCGTGCCTGGTACACGTACAAATGTCGTGGTGGCCAAGGACGCTGGAGGTGTATCTCACATTTTCTTCAGTCATAAATCCATGGGTTGAACGCTGTATGCACATGACGAGGCTTCCCGCAATGAACCATGAGTAGTAAAACTCTGACAATTTATCTGACATTCATTTCGAGATCATCGCCTACAATATCATGTTCCACGTTGATCATGTATCTACACCGTTCAGATATGTATATGAATAAAAAATGGTTTGCTGACCTTTTCTGTTTGCAGTCACCATTCAAACGACCATATGCCGATGTTGTTTTGCATCAGTATAATCTGAGGTTGCCCAACATGCATACGACCACCAATTCGTATGTGTGCATGCTATTTTGACAAAACTTTGGTTGCTATCGGACATCAACCTACTTCAACTGCACCGTTTGGGCACAAACGGTATGTGTTGTGAACACAAAAATTTGAGCACGGAGTCGTACACGACTTGCAAATTCTATACTGGGCAGTACACCAACTTTTTCTTGGGCAGCAACTGGAGTTAATCCGGGCAGCAGTGTTTGTTATCCAAGGATCCAGAAGACACCCCGTTGCCATAACGAGGGACCAGAAGAAGCACAGCTTGGATGAGCCAACCGGCCGGAGGAATCAGACCGCTGAAACCCTCATCGTCAGGGACTCCAGCCGTCTTGGGCCTGGAGTCCTGCACGGCCAAGTCCTGGGCCACGCAAAAACCCCGGCTGTCTGTAGTTTGATTTTGCCTCTGCAAGAACACGGTACAGGTAGTCAAACTAGGATGCAATACTGCTGAAAGGCCGCTAGCACATCCACCAAAACAGGTGATGTCTACCGTCCTTACTACACGATGTTGGACACCAGTAATGGCAAGAAAACCATGAGCGGCAATTGGCAGCAGCCACACCAGCAATCAGCTTGAATAAGAGCAGAAATCAGCAGCAACCACATTTGCAATTGGCAGCAACCACCACGGCAACCACAGCGGCAACTGCAGCAGCAATCAGCAGCAACCACGACGGCAATCAGCAGCAACCACAGCGGCAGTCAGGAGCAGCCACAGCGGCGACCACAGCAGTAACCACAGCGGCACCTACACCGGCAATCTGTTGCAATCACTGCAACAATGATCTGCAATCACAACTGAAATCAGCGGCAACACGGCAAAAACCACATCTGCAATCAGCGGAAGCCAAAGCGGCAATCAGTGGAAACCACAGCGGCAATCGGTAGCAAGCACAGCGCCACTCAGTGGCAATCGCAGCGGCAATCAGCATGAAGGACAACGGAGATCAGAGGCACCCACAGTGGCAATCATCAGCTGCGACTTCGGTAACCACGGCGGCAATCAGCGGCAAACAAAGCTGCAATCATTGGCAAAAACAGTGGCAACAACTGCAGCAATCAGCGGCAACTCAAGCCACAACCAAAGCGGCAAACACAGCGGCAATCTGAAGCAACCACTGTGGCACACAGCGGCAATCACAGCATCAACCACTGCGGCAATCAGCAGCAGCTCCACCAGCAGCTCCAGTGGCAACCACAGCGACACCACAGTGGCAACCACAGCAGCAACCACACCAACGATGACAGTGGCAATCTCTGGCAATGACAGCGGAAATTAACATGATGGGTACTTCAAACGTGGTGTCTGGCGATGGCGACAACCGCCCTGAAAAAATTACTGTAACAACTGACAAATCTGGTTGTTAAATTTGCATTTCTTTCTACCACGTGCCTGATTTTTAATCATTTCACAAACCATCTCACACTTATCATAGAATTTACTGTAACTTTCAGGTTTACCTCCTCCATCATCCGCATTCGATCATGATCTCCTTCTTCTTGACGACCCTGCAATGAAGAAACATGTTGAGACTTGGCAGAGGCACATCATGGAGCACATCACCAATGTCGGCAGCTCGTCAAAAGCATTTAAGAATGAACTTCCATCACTGTATCTTGCGGTGGGTACACCGTGTTTTCCTATAACAGATATGTGATTCTGATTTTACTCCATATAGAGTCACTTTGTCACCACAGTCATCTTACTCAAAGAATTCCATTTACATCACTCTCAACTTTCCTTGATTGTTCCTTTGCATATTCTGCTCACGGGATGGAACGAGGATGAAGAGGATGTTGCATCCTGGGACGTCATGGTTGCGGCATCGGCAATCTACTATGTTTGTTGTGACAAGTACAGTGAAATGATGGCCACGTGCGGCCACTCACTGGATGACAGCCATGCACCGTTTTGGTACAATGTGTGCACTGAGCAGTTATCACACGGCTTTTGCAAGAGTGATTCATTCCTCTGGATGGTAGCAGGGACAGTGCTTGCAGATCTCAAAGTTAGACAGCTGGCATTTTGGTCTGGGCATGGCGAATGGAACTACTGTCTTGTAGATCGTGATATGTGGCAGATGGTCACAAGCACTATAAAGTAGCCTTGCAGAACATGATGCCATGAAGCCATGATGTTCAACATTGGTGCATTGAGTTTTGTACTACCTACTCTCAATTTCAAGTCGTTCATCTGTTCACAAACTTGTATCAACATGTTTAACCACCCTGCTGAAGTTGCGCACTTTCAAAATCTACCACATGCAATCTCTTCATTCACTGTTTCTGTTACAAATTGTCAGCCAATACCTGCTTGAAATGTCAGCTTTTGATTCCTGTCTTGCTTCCTTCTACACCTTCCTCATGATAATGTTGCATCCTAAACAGATTTCCAAGTGAATGATGACTACTTATCTGCATCGTATGCTTTGTGTTTCTTATGTCAACTCTGACCATGCATTCTTGGATAATTGTTTCCAATAAAGGTTATCCAGTCTCTGTTTTACATCACACATGAGTAGCACTGCTCTGTACATGATCATTACTGAAAGAACACACAGAGAAACATGAATAATGCAGGTGTTTGTTGTCAAAAAACATGAATGCACCTCTTCCCTTTTACTTGTTATTATTTCATTCAATAAAAAGAAACTTTCCTGTGATCCACACTGATGAACTTGACAGATCAATATTACAATACTTCCTACTATACTTACACTTCATTTGTCTTACATCCAGCATGTTGTAGAACATGAATTACATCTACAGTGCCTCATTACCAGTATTTTCTTCTCTACAAGTGCGTTGTTGTTCCATGTGTTTCCTACTACATCACTGAATTGCAATACTACTCCCATATGCATCTTACAAATGTACAGAACGTATGCTATAAAACCTTGTGAATATTACAAGAATAGTCAACCACATAGACCAGGCCACTGTAACCAACAAAACAGAAATCATGGTACAATGCGAGTGGGAAGTGGACCAACAACAAATCATGACATGAGTTGGTCATGCCATTGACATCAACCTACAGCGCATCACTGCATTCCACCATGCATACAAATTTCTTGCAGCAACAAAATGTCAAACCTGTCAACGCATTGAACATATTGAAAGTAGCTGGTGCATTGCAGCGCTAAAACATGGAACACTACCTCTTCCTTTTCTGCCCATCACCATCCCCACCGTCATCATCCTCCTTCTTTCCATCCTTCTTCTCATCCTTCGCATCCATTTCTTCCCTTTCCTCATCGGTTACCAACTTGTTGAACTTCTGTATTTAGTGACGCTTCAACTCTTTTTCCTTTGTCCGATAGCTTGACGCACCCTCTCACCATTCCATGAAGCTGACAGTGTTGGATTCAATTGATCATCCTTTTCTTCACCCATCGTTTGCCAGAATTCGCTCATACTTTAGAAGTGTGACTTGGCCAAGGCCTCATGGACCGATTCTGCAACTTGACCAATCCGTAGCTGGAATTTGTGAGCAGCTTTCACCGCTTGCTCACTGATGCTCCTTGCCCCGGAAAGGTAGGATAGAGAGGGAAACTTTGTGTTTTCTTCCTTGTTCCACTTCAAACCCCAGAAAATAGGCTCCACGTGCTGTTTGGTTGCCATTCAAGTCTCCTTGCCGCTGCCGCCACAACACCGCCCCATATTGCGTAATTTTTTCCACCAGCATTTCCAACTCCAAAAGGCCACACAGATCCGCCTCAAAACCCATAGTAAAAGTATGCATAAAAAACACTGCCCATCTTTAGCACCCTTCCCCCATATGCAGCATACAAGCAGATCTTGAACTCAAGCTTCACTGGGCGCAGTGGAATGTTTCTAGACCATTCTTCGGCAGGTCCATCTCTCAGCAAGTTTTGCATCGCTTTGCTTTGCAAACTAAATGTACCAATGAAACATAAAAAGACCAACACATATTCTTTTAGAAGGCTAAGTAAACAGAAACATGTACACTACAAAAAAAATGACGCACTTGACAGTGCATTAGTGCTACTGTGCATTTGTGCTTCAATGCATTAGTGTTCTGGTGCATTACACCTAGACAATGTGGTACAAAAACTTAAACATGTATCATCATGACATTGTATGCCACCCCTGCTACACCATCATACAAGATTTAGCCACTCACGGTCCAATGCCTTCAACAGGTTCCTCATTCGGCATTGTTGGTCCAGTCCCAGTCAATCCTCGACCTGAAAAACACAAGAGGAACACAAGAAACGACATGTATACTTACTTGAACACCACACATTTCAACGCGATCTCAGTTGCAGGACAGTTCACATCATGGACACCAAAGCTACAGCGAAATGTACATGTGTCCATTTGCAGACACGTAACTTGCATGAATGCGTAATCCTCGTCTTCCCAAGTCTCCACCATTTGTGCTTCCATCCTTGTACAGGACTGCAGCTGCCCGCCAACGTCCAGATGGTGCTCCCATGCAGATTGCACCTGTTGATACGCTCACTCCCTTTGAATTTCCAACCGCAACTTTTCACAAGTTTCAACTGCCAGCATATCCGTCTTGGCAATTTCAGAATCATCTCCCAACACCTGTGCTATACGAACATGGGGCCGTTCTTGTCCGCTACTCTGCCACTCTTCTCTCAGCCTAGCGTGCATGAACGGATCACCGGCAGGCAGCTGCTCCTTTTCTTGTGGAATGGTGAACAGGTTTTCTCCAACCTTTATGACCGTGTCGCAGTCACTAGCTGCACCACCTTTTGCATCATCCATATTTCCTCTTGCCACGAGTACACCAACAGCACCTCCCAACTCTTCAAATTTCCTTGGATCTCGTCCGTTCAGTACAAGGCACTCTCTATGGAACTCTTTCGACTTCTCGGACGGAGTCACCAAACTCGGAAACGGTGTTTCTTTGACAGCATCCTGTTGAATGTTTTTGCCCCTTGTTCAGTGTTGTATGACGGATCAGGAATACTCTGCCCCTTGTGGAGGTATGACCCCTATATCCGTTATAGCGTGACTCACCTATGCTCTGTCTCTTGTGAGATATGACCTGTGAGTACACCGTGTGGGTGAGTGGTTGCCTTGGACATTTTGTTGATTTGGCCAAGTGAGAGGTCATAAGCTCAATCCTGGCCCCATGCATATCTTGTTTGCTGTGGAAGCTTCCAAGACAGAAAGTACGTAGCTTCTTGGACGCTACATGGTTGGTCTGTCACCTTGACACTAGGATGCTTATGTGTCAAGCCCACAGTGCAAGTCTATTGGTGACGTGGCTCGTTCAGGCCACTTCCCAGGAATGTGCTTTTGAGTTCTAAGACTGGACAGACAGCTATAAAAGGACTTGTCTTGCATGCTGATCAATCAACCCTTGCTTGATGCTCTCTTGCGTATTGACGACTTGAGCTCTTCTTAAGATGTAATGCTAAGGCGTTAGTACTCTTGAAGGTGAAGTGTATGCCTGATTAAGTTTGGGGTGCATGACAAATGTCAACAAAGGAAGAAGGCCTAAAAACCTTTGTGAGCTTTTCGGTTTCGCGGCTTCTCTGCCAGAGGTGGTTAGCTCAGTAGCTAACAAAGGGTTATCGGCCCACACCTCTGGTTAGGGAAGTTTCACACACGCAACCGCTAAGGTCACAAGCAATGAGGACGCCTTCGCTCTCACCCAACTTCTCTGTTTGCAGGGCAACATCAGCAGGAGGGGAATGCAACACATCTGCACCTTTCTACCTTGGGAGCTGACATCAGCCTTCATCAGCCTACATCAGCCTACATCTGCTTGCAACAGCCAACGTGAACAGGGGAATCAGTTTCCTCTTCTCACCAACAGCCTACAGCGGCCTCAAACACAGGTTCATCGGCATCAACAACAGGTGCAGCAGCTGTAGCGGTTGTAGTTGTAGGGATGGCAGGGACAGGGGAACCAGGGAATCTTTCGCCCATCCTCAAGTTTGATGGAGAGGGGCTTGCACTCTGGAAGTGGCAGTTTGAGATCATCATGGATGACAGAGATCTGCTAGGATGTTTTGACGGAACTATCCCAGCACCAAAGGAGGAGGGTGCTGACCTTGTGGCATGGGTCAAGCTCAACAAGAAGGCTCTCGCCATTCTTGTTTTCTTCATACAACCCTCCACCCTTTCACACATCAGCGGTTGTACAGTAGCAGCCGCGGCATACGCCAAACTCGGCAAGGTGTTTTAGTCCTCCTCACTTGCCAACCGTCTCTTCATTCTACAAAACCTCATCAGCATGAGGCTTGGTGAAGGGGAGGATGTTGCCGCCTTTATGCAGAAGTTCAAGACGCTCTTGCAGCAAGCCACCGGCATGGGGTGGGACCTGAAATCCGACATTCAGGCCATGATTTTTCTGATGACGCTGCCGGAAAGTTGGGGCCCCATGATAACGGTGATTGGATGGAGGACTGAAGATCTAGTTTCCTACACCACCGTCTCTGAGTATGTGCGGAATGAAGCCATGCATCGTAGCAGTAGTGAAGAAAACATGGTTGCCTTTGCCTCACAGAGCAGCGGCACCTTCTGTATTACCTCCTCCTCTGGGTACAAGGGAAACAATAGCACTAGCAACAGTGGAAGGGGTACAAAGCGCCAAGGAAACTACCACAACTGTGGCAAGGCTAGACATTGGGCTTGAGAGTGCCATGCACCCAAGAGAGAGGGAGGAGACGGGAATGAATGGCGAGGGGGACATGGTGGGAAGGATCCCACAAGCTTGATGGCTGAGTGTGCCTCCAACAAAGGGAGGGCGATTCTCAGGCCAGGAGCCTATGGCCTTGACTCGGACACAAACGCGCACACCACTTACGAGAAGAGAGACTTCATCTCTCTTGCTCCATGTAACAAGAACTTCAGAGTCGCCAACGGCAAGGTTGAGGCAGCTGAGGGGATTGGTGACAAGCTGGTCACAGTGGGTGTCAACGGTGGAGATTCCGACCTCAAGCTAGAGGGGGTGGTCTACTTGCCCTCCTTCACAGCCAACCTGCTCTCCGTCTCTAAGATAACTGACCATGGCATGACAGTGGTCTTCACAGAGAAAGAAGTGGTGATAGTTCCTACCAAGGATATCAACATCTCCTACTCTGCCAAGAAGGTTGTCGCACAAGTTCCTCGCGTTGATGGACTCTACGTCTTGCAGACCAAAACGATAACTTCAACGGCTGAATCTTTGGTGGAGAGTGACGATGAGGAGAGCAGCGATGCAGACTCAGATGAGGAAGGACATGTTGGAGTAGCGGAAGCAGTGGCAGCAGATGATTCAGCAACGAAACCGCAAGCAATTGCAGCCATCGGGGCTGTTCATTTTAGCCTGTGCACATCCTTCGAGAACTTGTGGCACAGGCGCTTTGGGCACGTGGCTCATTGCACATTGGAGCTCATGGGAAAGCAGGAGCTAGGGTGTGGGATGGAGCTAGGTGATGAGGTGGAGGGAGCAGAGATCATGTGTGAGCCGTGCCTTCAAGGCAAAGCGAAAAGGAAACCCTTCAAGCGTAATGGCACGCGTGCTCTCGCACCTCTTGATCTTGTCCACTCTGACATATGTGGTCCCCTTTGCATACCGTCAAATGGAGGCAGTAGGTATATCCTCACATGCATTGACGACAACAGCCGCAAAGTCTAGATATACTTTCTCAAAACGAAAAGTGAGGTGAAGGAGAATCTGCAGGCCTTTGTCGCTATGGTTGAGCGACGGAGTGGAAAGAAGGTGAAGGCATTCAGGACGGAGAAGGGGGGAGAGTGCAAAGCTTGCAGGGAGTGGCTCAAGACACAGGGCATTGAACACCAGAAAGTTACGCCCTACTCACCTCAAAGCAATGGCGTAGCAGAGAGGATGAACCAGACGCTCCTAGGCATGACAAGGTGCATGCTCTTTGACGCCAAGCTTCCTCCTAGGTTTTGGGCTGAAGCAGCACGTACGGCTACCTACCTTGTGAGCCTCACACCTGCAGCAACTCTACGAAGGAGAGGCAAGAAGAAGCAGACACAGCAGTTGAAGACGCCTCAAGAAGCATGGTCAGGCAAGAAGCTGGATGCCTCCCATCTCAAGGTGTTCGGTTGCACCGGGTTTGCCAAGGTCTTGGCCGGTGAGGGCCCTAGAAAGCTCAATGCAAGAGCACAAAAGTGCATTTTCATTGGTTATGACACCGTCCACAAAGCTTATCGACTGTGGGACCAAGGAGCCAAGAAGGTCATTCACAGCAAAGACGTGAATTTCCACAAAATGTCTCTGAGTAAGGGAGAGCATCTCGAACTCGAGAACGCTCCAAAATAGGGAGAGTGGCTCACTCTCCTTGAAGAGGGAGACAAAGCACCAGCACAATGGCATGGGATAGGTACTACAACAGGGAGAGGAGCTCATGAAGATGACTCGGAGGAATCAGACTCTGATTCCGACGTATCCGATCCTCCGGAACATGAGGAGGATGCCTCTCCCATCGTCAACAACGAACCAGACCTCCAACCTCCACATCAACAGCAGCAGCCAGCAGTTTCAAGGAGCAGTTCACGCCTCAAAGTACCTCGGCAGCATTACGACGCAAATAGGGGTGAATGGACAAGCTACAACCATTCATTCTTGGTTCAAGAGGAGCCAACGTCTATCGAAGAGGCACTCACTCGGCCTGACAAAGCACAGTGGGACGAAGCAATTCGCAGTGAACTCAGCTCCATTGAAGAGAATGGGACATGGGTGCTGGTAGACAGACCTGCCAGGGGCTCACGTTGTGGGTTCCAAGTGGGTGCTGAAAGTAAAAAGGAAACAGGATGGCAAGATAGACAAGTATAAGGCACGGGTGGTAGCAAAGGGGTTCTCCCAATGACCTGGCGCAGAGTACAATGAGATCTTTGCTCCAGTTGTGGCGTTTTCCTCCATCCGGTCAATGCTCGCCATTGCTGCTGCCGAGAACATGGAGGTCCACCAGATGGATCTCAAGACAGCCTTCCTTTACGGCAAACTTGACAAGGAGGTATTGATGGAGGTTCCGGAGGGGGTTGATGCTCCCAAGGGCAAGGTGTGCAGATTGGTGAAGGCACTCTATGGGCTAAAACAAGTGCCAAGACTTTGGTACCAGGAGATGGACACGTTCATGGCCAAGGAGTCCTTCATGCACTGCGACAATGATCCTAGGATGTACGTGCATGAGAGTGACAAAGGGACTATGTTGGTGGCCTTCTACGTTGATCACCTGGTTCTATGCTCCTCTTCGACGCAGCTGCTAGACGATCTCAAGGGGCAGCTGACTAGCAGATTCGAGATGAAGGACATGGGTCCTCTTGACTTCTATCTTGGAATTGCCATCAAGCACAACAGAGCAGCAGGTACCATCAGCCTGAACCAGACAAAGTACATCGACTCCATCCTCGAACGATACGACATGGCAGATTGCAAACCTGCCAGCACACCCATGAGCTCGGAGCGCAAACTCTCCACCTCCATATCCCCATCCAACGAAGCGGAGAAAACTGACATGCAGGGCATCCCATATCAGTCTGCAGTGGGCAGTCTGATGTATGCCATGGTCGCCACCCGACCAGATATAGCCCATGCTGTTGGACGGGTGAGCCGGTTTGTGGCCAATCCCGGTCCACTTCACTGGCAGGCCGTGAAGCGCATCATGTGCTACCTTCAGGGGACGCGGCACGTGGGGTTCCATTTTGGAGGCATCGCTGGATCCGCATCACTCCGTCTCATGTGCTACACTGATGCTGATTGGGGAGGGAACATTAATGACAGAAAATCTACCTCCGGCTTTGTGTGTATGTTGAATGGAGGTGCAGTCAGTTGGGCAAGTCGCAAGCAAGAATGTGTCTCTCTGTCAACAGCTGAAGCTGAGTACATCGCCTTGGCTAAGGTGTGTAAAGAGATGCAGTAGCTACGAAGCTTGCTATCTGAGATGAAGGCACCACAGGCAACGGCGACAGTCATCAAGATTGACAACACGAGCGCTATTGACATGTCAAAGAGCCCCGTCCTATCCAGGCGCACAAAGCACATCGAGATCCGCTACCACTACGCTCGAGACTTGGTCTACAAGCAGACAGTGGAGCTCAAGTAAGTCGGTACCAAGCTCAACCGGGCTGACATGCTTACAAAGCCACTGGACAAGGATCTCCACCAGGTGGGCAAGCAAGGTATTGGCATGGTCAACGCAAGTGATGACGAATGATGATGGTCACTGACGCAAGGTGCAACGGAGAGATTTGTTAAATGTTTTTGCCCCTTGTTCAGTGTTGTATGACGGATCAGGAATGCTCTGCCCCTTTTGGAGGTATGACCCCTAGATTTGTTGTAGTGTGACTCACATATGCTCTGTCTCTTGTGAGATATGACCTTTCAGTACACCATGTAGATGAGTGGTTACCTTGGCCATTTTGTTGATTTGGCCGAGTGAGAGGTCATGAGCTTGATCCTGGCCCCATGCATATCTTGTTTGCTGTTGAAGATTCCAAGAAAGAAAGTCCGTAGCTTCTTGGATGCTACATGGTTGGTCTGTCACCTTGACACTAGGATGCTTATGTGTCAAGCCCACAGTGCAAGTCTATTGGTGACGTGGCTGGTTCAGGCCACTTCCCAGGAATTTGCTTTTGAGTTCTAGGACTGGACAGACAACAATAAAAGGACTTGTCTTGCATGCTGATCAATCAACCCTTGCTTGATGCTCTCTTGCGTACTGACAACTTGAGCTCTTCTTCAGATGTAATGCTAAGGCGTTAGTACTCTTGAAGGTGAAGTGTATGCCTGATTAAGTTTGGGATGCATGACACATGTCATCAGAGGAAGAAGGCCTAAAAACCTTTTGTGAGCTTTTCGGTTTCGCGGCTTCTTTGCCAGAGGTGGTTAGCTCAGTAGCTAACACATCCTCCACAAGTTGGTTCATCACAGCTGATCCTATGATGTTACGTGGCTAATGCTATACATGGCCAAGATCAGGACCTGCAATACCAAGCCCTGCTTCCATCGTGGGTATGTCCAACTCACGGTAAGTGATTCCTTGGCCAACAGCCACAGCATATGCCCTTGCTGCATTCCACTCTGAAAATCGGAAAAATGTGTCTCCATGATCATGCGCAATCAGTAGACACAAACGTGCCCTATGTAGGGGGGGCATTGCAACAACTTGCTACAGTGACAGCTCTTCAGGTGGAGTCTCAAACGGCTCCTGTCGAATAACCAATCGTTCTTCCCTTACACGACGTGCTTCGGCAATTGCTGCATCGAGCTCCTTTGCATACTTCCTATCTGCCTCAATCTGCAATGCTTATCTCTTGGCCGCTATTGAATTTCTACGACCTACTCCTGCATACCAATCACTCAGGCCAGATTCATGTAGAAGAGGACGTCTTTCCTCATTGCTGTTGGCTGAGACCTTCTCTTTGCCCTTACCTGTTGCCGTTGCTGTTGGATTGTCAGTACCACCCTCTTCCACAGCTGCAGGAGAGGGAGGACGTGAAGTTGACCCGTTTGACTCAGGAGAGTCGCTCTCACCCGAGTTCTCAACTGAATCCATAACACCCACACACTTCTGACACTAGCGGAGGGATGCAGGATGCGTTCTTTCAGACAACACAAAGTTGCTTTATGACACAAGAACCATCAAGGAAACAAGACTCGCAAAGTAATGTACCTACACAACGCTGAAAAACACCTTTTTCGCTGATCACATCTGCGTGTTGATGCTCTTTCAAGCTAGGCCTCATTGATTAGCTACCATGGCTGGTCCAATGGATCGTAGGCCAAGGGACTTAGCTCACAAAGCCAACCAATTCATGATGTCAGTTGTTGTTTCATTGACATCATTGTCAATTCAGCTTTCGCACGTGCACACATAACCACATAATCTGGTTCACCCAGATCATAACCAATTATTCCGCCTTCTGCTCCGTAGTTCACATTTTAAGGTACAGTATCAAACCCAACACAACTGAAGTTGTGCATAGACAACATTGTACCAAAACTGCCTTACATCATTAAACTTCTCTTGACAATATCAGATTATCCAAACGTCACATCCAATCAACACATGAGACAACTCATCTTCACACATGTTTCACTAAAACCATTATGTTCAAAACCTCCATACCCATTGGAATTCAAATAAAAAACACAAAACTAGAATTCTTATCTATTGGACACCATACCTTTTCTTTTGCCTTCAAGTGTCATTACTACATGTATGCGGTTCATGATTTCTGTGTACCCCTTGCACAATAATTGTGCAACGTTTTTAACTTGTTTTCATTTGCTTTTTTGTGCCATCTGTATTCTCCTATGTTTGAAAAATTTTGAAGTTTTTGAACGAGGAATTTTGAAGTTCCTTTTCTGGGAAGGAAAAACGTGCTTCACATGTCTTCACATCTACGTTTGGTGTGAAAGATTTCTTTATGTGACACATTGCAAACTAAAAAAACTAGTTTGCACAAATATGGGTGACAGTAAGGTATGTACATCAACAGCGAGAGTCGAACCTTGGCGGTGACTTATGCAGCATGCCGTGATTGTCCTGTAACCGTTTGAGGAAGGGCGGCAATAAACAATAGTAGCAAGAGAACAAATCTTCAAACAAATTTCATCGTACCTTTCCTCCAACATTCTCAAAACTTCCATGAAACCATTTGATATGTTGGTCAATTACCTATGCAAAAGGCTTTGGAGCGGCCCAAACCTCCTCATGGAGCTTTTTCTGTGTTGTTGATCCCGTACATATGTCCCTCTCTTCAAGTTGCGGCATCGGAAGAGTGTCTATTCCATGTGCATTCGCCTCACTCTGACTGTTTTCTGAGTTGAGAATCTAGACACCGCCACTGGGGGGGTCACTGGGCGGACAGCGATTATTGCTATGTCATCAAGAGCCGGAGACCGAGAAGTGGAGACAGACACATCAGTCGGACGGGAGGTGCTCATAGGCCCAGACTCCCCATCCGTCAAGAAGCCTCACATGTAGGAACCTACGTGACGGGCATCGACATGATCAAGGTCAGGTCATAGTAGGTGAGAGACTCAAAGAAGAGCGCATCGCGGGACTCAACAATGCGACGATTTGCGGGGTCCCATAAACTTCAGGCCTTCAACCGCGGGAACATTCCCAAGAAGGCACACAGGCAACCCCGCGGGGAGACCTTGGACCCGTGCTGGTCCTCGGTTACCATACAACAGTCATAGATCCCAAGACACAAGCGAGACGTAGGTCAACATAGTGGCCAAACCAGAGCTCGTACAATGCAACGTGGTCAGGAAGGAAACCGTGCACGAGGCGGTTCCAGACCCACGTCATGTAGGCAAATCCTTCAAAAGCAAAGGACTCTTAATGATCACAATCAGACCGCATAGCACGAACCACATCCTCCATGGCGCAGTTCAAGCTCTCACAGACACCGTTGTGCTGAGGAGTAGCAAGAGCGGAGACCTGGTGAAAAACCTTGTGCTTGGCAAAAAAACTGTCCATCTCGCCGAGAAACTTGCCACCGCGATCCAAATGGAACATGTGCAGCGTGTGGCAGGACTGACACTCAGCCATCACTAGGTAGAGGCAAACCGCGAGAGCGGCGTTACTCTTCTGGCACAGGCTGTAGACCCAATGCATCCGGGTGAAGTCATCAATCAGGGTCAGGACATAACGGCCCCGATTGGACAAAGACTCAACAGGAAGTGGACCGAGAAGGTCCGAATGGACCAACTCGAGGGGGCGAAGTGCTCGAGAACGGGAGTCAGGGTAAGAGCCGCGATGCATCCTACCCTGAGCACAAAAAAGACAGTCGGTCTGTGGCGGCTTCTCAAAAGAAGCCGCATTAAGAATGAGTGTGGGTTGTGTCTGAATGAGCTTCGACACAGTGTCGTAGCCCACATGACACAAGCGATGATGTAGAAGTCGCTGGTGCTTAGCAAAAAGAACACAAGTGACAAACACAAGAAAAGGAGGAGAAGGGGAGCAAAAAGAAGAAGAAATCCAAGAGACACGCAACAGATCGCCCACAACAGAGGCACGAAGACCAACGGTACGAGTATCGACAGCTGTCATAGTTTCAGAGTCTGCAGTGTGCTCCACAGAGAGTCCCATCAGTGTGAAGGCATGCAAAGACAGCAATCTGAGCTCAAGGTCAGGCACAAAGAGCACCTCGGAAAGATACAAAGGGCAAGATGGACCTTAGAAGCACACAACTCCAACACCCCAGACCGGCAGTAACTGGCCAGAGCTTGTGTGAACAAAGTGAATAGACATAACAGGACTAAGAACAACGAAGTCACTACGAAGACAGGTCATGTAATGAGTGGCACCCCAATCAATGATCCAAGTGCAACTAGGATCACGACGGGAAGACGTCACTGTACAACGGGCAATGGAACACTCCACCTCAGATGGGCGTTGAGTAACAGATGAGGATAAACAACAAAGGTGAGACTCATGAATCCAATTAGTATTGTCAAGCCCATCATTATCACATGCCAGCTGCGCCCCCGCACACGAGTCATCACGAGCTACGAGAACAAACAAACAAACAATCTGTGAACTAACTAGCTGTAAAGACGCACTAGCACCTCTCTAAAAGCAAAGTGCCAGAAGATGATGGAGCTAAGAGATGGTGCGGTCACATGTGTCAACCGACCTGAGGCAAACGGACTAGAAAACAGGGCCGACACAATAGCACGTGCCGTCCGCTCCTAGCATTTCAGCTAGGAGAAGATATCACCCTCAGGATCACGGTTCCACACTGATCAGTTCCTAGGCAGTCACTTGCTAGCAACTATATCCACTCAACACTTGGTCACTTTCGTGCGAGGTGCTAGTCAAAGACAAACTCCTTGGGCTTACACCAACCAGTGTCTTCTTTATACTGTTCCTTAGTTGGACAACTCTGTGATGAGTATCTATGGCCAGATTGCAAAACTAGAATGAAGAATGAGCCTCGTACATATAGTCCCAGGCCTGGCTTCTAAGGTGTGAGGGTAGTGGCACTTTTGGGGTGGTCACTCCACACTACCTCACCAGTCCGCCAATTGGCGTATCCACTGACTGCCAAGTGGCGCACTCTCCTCATGCATGGAGAAATGTCCAAGAAGCTTCCCCTGTGCAAGAAGGTCAAAAAGCCTTCCTGCGCACATCAAGGCTTGATTGTAGGACCTCTTGTTCCTAAGTCCAACATGCTATCTATTGCGGTACACTTCTGGTGTCTCGCTTGGACTTGCACCACGAACATAGTTTGGGGGACTTACTCCAAGGGAGCAGTGCATGCCCAACCTGTCCGTCAAGCCATAACAATGGCCATGGGGCATAGACAAACAACAATCTCTCCCTTGCACCTTAGGCCACCTGCTGCGGTAGTTTTCTTCCGCGTGAACCTGTAGCTCTTGGTTGTGTTTGTGCACGTCGGCTTTCTTGGTCTTTAGTTCTCATCTCTTGCATCCACCATGCCCACTCCTCGAACACCTGCAATATGCAAGTCACTGTCTAGGGGCTTTGTCAAGAAGTCCGCAAGCATTTTCTTGGTTGCGACGTGCTCCAGTTCCACAACACCCTTGGCAACAAGGTCACGTGAGTAGTGGTACCGAATGTTGATGTGCTTTGTACGCTGGGAGATCATATCTTCCTCTGCCATAGCAATGGCACTTTGGTTGTCGATGTAGATGACCGTTGCTTCCTCTTGTGGTGCGTTGATCTCATCAAGGATACTGCGAAGCCACTGTGTTTCCGTGCACACTTTGGAAAGTGCAATGTACTCTGCCTCAGCAGTAGAAATCGAGATGCAGTCTTGCTTTCTGCTTGCCCACGAGACCGTACCACCATTGAGAAGACAGACAAGCCCTGAGGTGGACTTCATGTCATCAATCCTTCCTCCCCAGTCCGCATCACTGTAGCATGTCAGTCGCAGCAAGTCTTATCCTTCTAGACCTCCAAATCAAAGTCCGACGTGCCGATTCTTTTTGAGGTAGCAAAAAATCCGCTTCATGGCTTGCCAATATTCCGGCCCAGGGTTGGCCACAAACCTGCTCACCTGACCCACCGCAAAAGCAATGTCAGGTCGCGTTCCCACCATCACATACATGAGGCTCCCAACGGCGGACTGGTACGAAATGATTTGCATCTCCCACCGGTCTGCCTTGTTGGTTGGTGACATGGAGGAGGAGAGCTTGCAGTCGGAGGGCATGGGGGTGCTGGTTGGGGGTCGGGGCACGGGTTTGTAGACCTCCATGTCGTAGCGCTTCAAGACGTCCATGATGTACTTGGTTTGGTTAAGCTCGATGGTGCCTGCTTTGCGGTTGCGGTGAACAGCCATCCCGAGGTGGTACTCTAGAGGTCCCATGTCCTTCATCTTCAACGTGCTGGCCAGATTTTTCTTGAGGTCCGTAAGGGCCTCCTGCGAGGAAGAACACATGATAAGATTGTCCACGTACAACGCCACGAGCAGCAAGCCACGTTCGTCCTCCCGCACATAGACGCTGGGGTCATTCTTGCAATGTGCAAAGGAGATCTCAGCCATGAAGCTTTGCATCTCCTTGTACCAGATCTGTGGGGCCTGTTTTAGCCCGTACAACGCCTTCACCAACTTGCACACCTTACCCTCGGGTGCTTTGACACCTTCCGGTACCTCCATTAGCACCTCCTTGTCGAGCTTCCCATAAAGGAAAGCTGTCTTCACATCCATTTGGTGGATATCAAGGTCTCTGGCGGCAGCGACGGCAAGCAGGGACCTGATTGAGGCAAACGTGACAACCGGTGCGAAGGTCTCATCGTACTCAGACCCTGCGCGCTGTGAGAATTCTTTCGCCATTAGCCATTTTCTTCGATGGACGTGAGAGCGCTGTCCACCGCCTCGTTCCACTTGGCCGAATCTGGCCTTGCCAGTGCCTCAGCTACTGTGAGCGGCTCTCCCTGAGCCAAACAGGACTAGCTCAGTCCAGTCCAGCTTCCGGTGTCAGCGTCGTACTTTGGAGTTTGTTTTCTTTGTCGTGTGCTGCGACGTTGCATTGCTGGTGGATCTTCGCAATGCTGTTGCTCCTGTGCTGCTGGCTGCCCTGAAGTTAAGTTTTCTTCTTTTGAAGAGCCACTTGCCTCCAAGCTGTTTTCAGAGGCCTCGGACGTCTCCGACTCTGTGTTGGAGCTTGCCGCTGCGTCAGCCTGTGCAGCCGCTCTCCCTGCCACACCACTGTTTTTCACATCCTGTTGTATTGGCACCACTTGCCAGTTTTTGGGAGCTTGATCTTCAGACTCCAGCAGCACCAGCCACTCTCCCTGTTTTGGGGCTTCCGTGGGATCAAGCATCTCTTCCTTGCCTGATTTCCTTTCATCAAAGGTTACGTCCCGGCTGGTGATGAGTCTTCTTCCTGCCAGGTCCCATAAGCGGTATGTCTTGTGGGCCGTCTCATAGCCCACCATAACGCACTTTCGCGCTCTTGCATCCAGCTTGCCAGCACCCTGACCCGCCTGGACCTTTGCCCATGCAATGCAACCGAATACTTTCAGGTGTGATGCGTCCAGCTTCTTCCCTGACCAAACTTCTTATGGCGTCATCTTTTGCTTTCCCTTCTTCTTTCCGCACCTGCCTAGAGCAGGCGCAGGAGTCAGGTTGACAAGATAGCATGCCGTTTTTGCCGCTTCCGCCCAGAACCGCGGTGGAAGCTTTGCATCAAAGAGCGTGCTACGCACCATGCCGAGGATGGTCTAATTCATCCGTTCGGCAACACCATTGCTCTGCAGTGTGTAAGGCGTTGTGGGCTGGTGGTTGATCCCATGTTGTCGCAACCAGCCCTTGCATGCCTCGTACTCCCCGCCGTTGTCGCTCCGCATTGCTTTGACTTTCGTTCCGGTCTGCCGCTCCACCATGGCGACAAACTCCTGGAACTTTTCTCTGACCTCTCCCTTTGTTTTGAGGAAGAATATCCACACCTTGCAGCTGTGGTTGTCTATGAAGGTCAGAAAACACTTGCTACCACCATTTGACGCCATGCGAAAGGGTCCGCACACTTCAGTGTGAATCAGGTAAAGGGTTGATTCTGCGCGGTGACCATTGCGCTCAAATCGTGTTCGCTTGGTCTTGCCTTGGAGGCAAGGTTCACACAGGCTGCCACACCCAACCACATCCCTCTTTCAACTATCCATGCCATGGACAAGCTGTTGTTGCTAGATGACTTGGAGCGTGCAGTTCGAAACGTGCCCAAAGCGTCTATGCCACAGATCAGCGTCTTTGTCCTTTGCGGCAGAGGATGCTTTCTCAGTTTTTTTTGGTGTGCTCCCCTGCGTTGGTGCCAAGACCACTGCCTCCATTGCACCTGAATGACCCTCGTCTTCCGAGCTCTTTGCTGCCGTTTTCTGCAATACGTAGAGTCCGTCAACACGTGGAACCTGTGCCACGAGATCTTTGTTGGAGTAGAGGTCCTTGATGTCCTCGTTCTTGGCAATGACCGCCTTCTTCTGCGTGAACACCACCGTCATGTCGTTGTCCGTTGTTTTTCATGCGGACAGAAGGTTTGCCGCAAAGGAGGGCATGTAGACCACGTCACGTAGCCGTAGATCCTTCTCTGCATCATTGAGGCTGATTCTCACCAGCTTGTCTCCCATGCCTTTTGCATTCACAACGCTACCATTTGCGCATCTGAACCGCCGATCGGTGGGGCCGATGGAAACAAATCCGGCCTGGTCATTGCTAGAGTGATGAACGGTGCCAGAGTCAAGCCCAAAAGCTCCTGGCCTGAGGAGCGCCACTCCTTTTGCTAGAGGCGTGCTCTGTGTCATCATGTTGGTGGCTTCTTTGCCACCCTTTTTGTTGCCTTTGTTCCCACTGCTTCTGCCGTCTTCCTTCTTTGTTGACCTGCACTCTCTTGCCAAGTGCCCAGTTTTGCCGCAGTTGCGGCAGTTACCCTGTCGCTTGGGAGCCTTGCCGCCATTGTTGCCTCCGCCACCACCGTTTCTGCTGCCGCCTTTCTGACCAGAGGCTGACCCTTGGCTCCCGCGGCCACCGTAGCGTGCGGCATAGGCTGAGAAGTTAACCTCACTTCCACTACGGCGCATGGCCTCGTTTCGCACGTATCCGGACACTGCCATGTACGTCATCCTTCCAGCCGCCCATGACGGTGATCACTGGGCTCCATCTCTCCGGTAGCGCCATGAGGAGGATCATGGCTTGCATGTTCTCGTCAAGGTCCCAGTTCATCTGGCGAGCCTCGCCAAGGAGTCCTTCAAACTTCTGTAGGAGATTGGGGATTGATTCGCCCTCATTCACCTGCATGCTGATCAGCCGTTGTAGGATGAGAAATCTGTTCGCAAGGGAGGTGGATTGGTGCACGCGCCTGGGCTTGTCGTAAGCTTTGGAAGCCAGCGTGTACCCGGCAATGATGGGAACACACTTCTTAGCGATCACATTGCTGAGGAAGGACAAGACAATATCATTCCGTTCCATCCATGCCTCGTGCTCGGGTGAGCCCACCGTAGGAACCTGCTCCTCTCCCTTCAAAAGCTTGATGAAGCCGCGCACTTTCATTGCCCATTCGAACTGCCATCTCTAGAGTGGAAAGTCGTTCCTCTCAAAGACCGGCATTCCTCCCAAAGATCTGAGACCTTGCGGCAATGCGGTAGCACTCACTGTTGCTCCAGTGGTCTGGCCTGTGATAGCCCCTGTTGAGTTTGAGGACTGCCCTGCGGTAGCCCCTGCTCCTCTTGATGGGTCAAGTATCTTTGTTGCCCTTATCTGCTTCCCACGTCTCTGCTGTGTTGAGGCCAATGTAGGCTGAAATTAGCTGATGTCTGCTGCCGGTTTTAGGATGCATATCCGTTGCTTACCCCTCCAGCCGATGTTCACCTACACACAGAGAATACATCTAAACCAACACACCCAGGGTCTTGCCACCAAATGCAAAGCTTGTCTTGGTTGGGAAACAAGGGTCGTGCCTCCAAGGGCAGAGCTTGTCCTTGGTCCCTATGTGATGAGTGCAGACCAAGCCGTCGGAGCTGATGAAGCTGATGGAGCTGATGGAGCTTATGGAGCCGGCGTGTGCACCTGGAGAGAGCGTACCAGAGTTGAGCGAAGCTTGCCTTATAACTAGTCAGTGTGGGCCCATAACCCTTTGTCAACCGGCCTGAGGCAAACGGACTAGAAAACAGGACCGACCCAATAGCACCTGCCGTCCGCTCCTAGCATTTCAGCAAGGAGAAGATATCACTCTCAGGATCACGGTACCACACTGAGCAGTTCCTAGGCAATCACTTGCTAGCAACTGTGTCCACATAACACTTGGTCACTTTCGCGCGAGGTGCTCGTCAAAGACTAACTCCTGGGGCTTAGACCAACCAGTGTCTTCTTTGAATTGTTCCTTAGTTGGACAACTCTGTGAGGAGTATCTAAGGCTAGATTGTGTAATTAGAATGAGGAATGAGCCTGGTACATATAGTCCTAGGCCTGGCTTCTAAGGTGTGAGGTAGTGGCACTTCTCGGGTGGTCACTCCACACTACCTCACCAGTCCGCCAATTGGCGCATCCACTGACAGCCAAGTGGTGCTCTCTCCTCATGCATGGAGAAATGTCTAAGAATTTTCCCCCGTGGAGGAAGGTAAAAAAACCTTCCTGCGCACATCCAGGCTTGATTGTAGGACTTCTTGTTCCTAAGTCCAACATGCTATCTGTTGCGGTACACTTCTGGTGTCTTGCTTGGACTTGCACCACGAATAAAGTTTGGAGGACTTACTCCAAGGGAGCAGTGCATGACCAACCTGTCCGTCAAGCCATAGCAGTGGCCATGGGGCATAGAAGAACAACAACGTGGGCCCGGGTCGCCACTACTCGCCGGTGGGGAAGTGGGAACCGATGCGGTCGTGGCCACCACGCGACCTGAATCTGTGCTGCTCAACGCAAACCGTTATGCGTGTGCAGCGTGAAGACCGCGAGTGATCTGCGTCCAATCGAGTAGCTGCTAGTACTCAGTGTAGGGATGAGCACCTCCACAGTTGTAGGAGTGAACGGTATGTCCACTGCTACCGCCCGATGACTGCTGCTGCTGCGACTGCTCCCGGACCAAACCACGCTTTTTCATACCCTTCTTCACTTGTGTTGTTGTTGCCACAGCCGGAATCTGAGTTGGGGCGATTGGGGTGGAAGGGGAAGAGGAGGATGTGCCAGAGGATGGACAAGTGGTCTGCAAGTGGGGCATCGGTGGCGACGCGATGACCGCTGCAACAAGGGGACTATCCTGATGGGCCACGGCTGCCTCAAGGGTGGAAGCTACCTAGAAAAAAAGCTGATGCGCCCAAGGAAGAAGCTAGAGGGAGGTGGAGAAAGGCTCAAGCATAGCGTTGTTGTATCCTGAGAAGATGTCTGCGTGTCGAGGCGAATTCCGATCATGAGCATGCTAAGCGCCCATAGTTGTGTTGCTCTTGAAGTCTCAAGGCACGTGTAGATGCGCATGGCACGCCACCAGTAATCGGCTCTGAGCTTGGGAGGTCCCTGTCAAAGGCAATGGAAGGAGCGAATGTGAGCTATGCGGGTAGGGTACGTCTCTGCAGCAAGCAGGGACAAAGCTAGGCCACAGCCCGTATGTCGATCAGCACCCGTGCCTGTGCCAACCTCTCCAATGAAGGGGCAAAAGTCAAGGAAAGTCTCTCGCAGCATGGCATAAAGGAGTCCTTGCATCGCCATGGCTGTTGTCAGCACCTGAGTGTGATCCGTAACCTGGTACAGACTATGATAGTAGAGCCAGACTCTCTCGAAAGTAGCCCATACCTGGAAAAGAGTCTCCCAACAGTCAAAGCCATCCTCGCTGACATGGCGTGGACGCTGTCTCGAAGTCCTTGGGTTGCCGCTCCGTAAGGAGAGCAACCATAGTCTAAGAAGGACAAGGGATGGGGAAAACACACCAGGAGGAGGGAAGGCACCGAGGTAGGGATTAGGCAAGGATTGGATGCGAGATGTCTTTGGGGCCTAAGAACTCGTTTGAAGCTGGCAAAGACGCTCCTGAAGCACGCAAATTCTGCTCTCGTGAGTGTCATCCTCCATACCGGGCATGTCAGGGTCCTCATCCCAAGGATGAAGAGGTGGCTGGTCAAGTCCTGCTGCTGTCTCTGGTGCAGATGCTAATTGCTGTACAGAAGGTACAACACCGCCGACTCCCACAAAGGTCTGCTGTGGGGCCGTGGACTAACCGCAAAGAAGCTCAGTGAGCATACGGATGGCATCAGTTTGCTGCTGCTCCAGACGACGCATCTCATCATGCTGACTCCGCAGGTCCTCAATAACCTCAAGTGTGGGCTCATGACCCCTGAGGAGGAGGTATAGGGATCAGGTGGTCCTTTGTCCTTGTCACCGGTCGAAGCCATGTCAGCGCTCAGTATGGACCAGGAAGTCAAACCAGTCAGATTGCAGAACCGTTAGTGGTTCTTGAGGAGTTGAGACGCTCGCAAATTTTGACATTCCGACCCAAAACATTGACTAAGGCAAGTGCTGAAGTCAGCAGGGGTCAGATAACATCAGCACGGACCTGATGATGTCAGCAAGAGAAATGCCGACATCGGCACAGTTTCTTTTGTGTTAGAGTCACGCGGACTCCTTGGTGGGAGGGGAAGACCTCGTCACCCCCTTGCGCGACTGTTCAGCTACGCAGAATCTACGCTGCTCTGGAAAGTCTGCGCGGTTACGTAGCAGTTTTGTGCAGCACTGCTGCACAACACAGCAGCTGTGACTGCTGCTGTGTAGCACAGCTGTCGTTGCAACCGCTCTTGCTACTCCTCCATTGCTATAGCTGCCGCTGTTGCTACAATGCTGCTACTGTTGCTACAATATTTCTGCTGCTACTGTTGTTGCTGGCGCTATAGCAAGCGCAATGCTACTGCTGCTCTTGTACCGCTGCTGCTGCAACTCGTGCTTCTTGGTGCCGTTGTTGCTGCTCGCTGTTGCTTCTGCTACTCACTGTTGTTATCGCTGCACGCTGCTACTGCTCGCAGCCCCTGCTTCGCGCTGCGCACTGCTGCTGCGAGTTGCTTCCCCCCTTTTTTTGTCGGAATGCCTAGCCAGATATGGCTGCTGTTTCCATCTTGTGATGCTGCTGCTGCTTGGCTTGGCTGCTAGAGCTAGTAACTGTCGCAGCTGAACTGATGTGGTGGTGGGGATTGCGCGGTGATGTCGTTGGTGAAAAACGGCTGCAACGAGTCCCCGGATACGGTGGCGGCGGTGACTCTCACTACTGCTGCAAGTGTTGCATCTCTATGGCGCAGCTTAGCAAGAGAGGTCTCGCTGCTCTGTTACCATGAGAAGATGCGCAGAAGCTTCCTAGCAACACAACCGCTGACTAGGGGACAGTGCCATGGTCAGACGGTGACGGCAGTCACAGGTCGTACACACAACAACAAGGGTTTGGATAGGAGACACAAGTCAAAGTGTGAGAATGATTCAGTAGTATTTACAGAGAGAAATGACAAATGAAAGGTCCATGGCATAAGTACCTGCCGCAGCGCACGGCAGGTGTCGCATGCGGCTGCGCAAGGTCTGTCCTAAAACCGGCCCAAAACCATTGTTTTGGCCGTAACTCAGCGTAGACAAGTCAGAACGCTACGCCGTCTGAATCTAGATGTGCAGAAACACAAGCCGGACGCTATGACCGGTCACATGCATACATCGGGCATCAAGCGGTGGACACACAATGCAGAAACATGCAAATGGGGCCCATGGCCAGCCCACCGATAAAGTCCTACGTGCTACAAAAAAACTGTAGAAGGTCCTAGACAGCGTCCAGGACTCTGGGGCGGTTGTCGATCATCTCCAGCCTGGTAGTGCACCACAAGACAATGCATTGGTGCAACTTGGGTCCGCATCAGGGATCTGCACAAGCATGGACACGGCTGAGTGGTCACAGTAAACTGTACAGGTTGACAGAAACATCACTAATCACAAGAACATGTTCATATATGGAGGAGGGTGCGATGCCGGAGGGAGGGGGCTAGGAGCCGTCTGGGAGGCTACATCCTTGATGCCGGCTACGTTAGCATTGATACTCCTTGACTAGGGGGATCAAGACACCACGGCAATCATAGGAGCATAGGGTATAGAGTTAAGGGGGATGACAGTACGGACTCAGGAACCTTTGACTATGGAGAAGGAGGAAGAACAAAAGGGGGCTGCAGCTAGAGTGGTGACGAGACCCTAACGCCAAGAACATGTGTACAAGTAGAGTTTTCTCCCTCAATAGTGGGAACAACCCGAGCCCCAACTTGGGATCATGCATCTTTGCCAAGGATTTTCAAGGAGAAATGAGGGAGTTTCTAGGACCAGAACCGGGAGCAACAGATACCCGGGTACAGGTGTGGGTGATGGGAGAGATGTGAGGGGTTTCTTGGACCGGCACTAGGAGTACTGGTCCAAGAACCCCTAATGTCACAGATACAGACCAACACTTGGAGCAGTAGAATCGATGGAGCAAGAGGATTACAAGGAGGGAGGGATAGCGGAGGAAGAAAAACTCCGTGAGGGATAACCACTTGCCAAAACATGGGGTTGGATGAGTTAGTAGTAGGAGAGGGTTGGATGGCACACACAACGAGGAAGGGGAGAGAGAAGTGATGGAGGACAAGATGATGAAGACCCGTGTAGGTCAAGAAGGAAAATGAGACTAAGGGAGGAGGAGCAGGAGGAGGGAGAAGAGGCAAAGGAGGATGAGTTGGAGGAACCGAGAGTGGGAGATTGAGAACAATTCCAGGACATGGTGGATGCGGTGAAGGTACTGGATGACACAATAAGCGCGTGACCATGTGTGCTACGCGTAGTCCATTTGTGCTAGGTGCACCTTAAGACGCTTTGTCCTACACATTTGGCAATACGTTGTGTCCGTGGTTCTAGAGGTCAAGACAGGACCGCCAGGGTGGCTGTGGCTAGCCACCCACCACCCTGCTCACCACCGTTTTCCGTGTGCAGTGCCTTCACCTTCCTGCTCGTCTAGAACTCTACCATGGCAACAAACTCTTGCAGCTTCTCCTTGACCTCTCCCTTTGTCTTGAGGAAGTAGATCCACATCTTGTGACTGTGGTCATCAATGAGGCTCAAGAAGAACTTGATGATGCCGTTTGAACAATTGAAAAATGGTTCGCACACATTTGAGTGAATCAGGTCCAAGATTGATGCCGCACGTTACCCATTACGCTCAAAGGGCTTTCTCTTTGCCTTGCCTTGGAGGCATGTCTCACATAACGTCTTGCACTTTCCTTCGTCCTTGGCCTTGCATGCCTCCATTCCATGAAGCATTTTGTACTGCTGCATAGCTTGCAGTGTGTTGGCAGCCACATGGCCGAAGCGCCTGCGCCACAACTCAACATCTTTGTCTTTGGTGGAGTTAGCCGCCATGGTGATGGCCTGTGGTGCAACATCAGGCTTTGGAGACTTGGGCTCTTCAACCGCAGCATATCCCTCATTTTTACTCTCAAGGGGCTTGGTCTGCAGCATGTAGAGCCCATCAGCTCTTGGGATCTGTAGGACAAGTCTCTTCTTTGGATAGGAGATCTTGATTTCCTTGTTCTTGACAGTCACAGCCTCCTCCTTCGTGAAGACGACCGTCATGCCGTGGTCCGTGATTTTGGACACCGACAAGAGGTTTGTCGCAAAAGACAACATGTAGATGACGTTCTACAACTTCAAGTCTTTTTCAGCACCGTTTACGTTGATGTTCATCAACTTATCTCCATTGCCTTACGCATGGCCAAGGCTGCCATTGGCACACCTGCAGCAACATTTTGTGTCCCCGATGGAGATGAACCCATCCTTATCCCTTAAAGAATGATGGTTTGTGCCGGCACGCTCTCAGCCATCATGTTTGTCAACTCCTTCTCACCCTTTCCTTTGCTCTTGTTCTTACCATCATTATCTCCGTCTTCCTTCTTGGGAGCCCTGCACTCCCATGCCCAATGCCCAGGCTTGCCACAGTTATGGCACTTCCCAAGACGCTTTGAACCCTTTCCACCGCCACCATTGCCTCTTCCTCCACCGCCACTGCTTCCGTTGCCACTCTGACCAGAAGAGGAGTTGTTGCCACGGCCACCGTACTGTGCAGCATAGGTCGATATGTTAGCCTCGCTACCACTGTGACGCATGGCCTTGTTGCGCACATTCTTGGACACTGCCTCATACGTCCAATCCTCCTCCATCCAACTGCCAAAGATGGTGATCAACGGACCCCATCTTTCAGGTAGCTCCATGAGGAGGATCATGCCCTACATGTTAGTGTCAATTTCCTAGTTCATTTGGGTCACTTGCTACAGCAGTCCTTCAAACTGCAGTAGGAAGTCCATAATCGACTATCCCTCACTCACCCTTGTCAAAATCAGTTTCTAATGGATGAAGAGGTGATTTGTAAGAGCCATTGATTGGTGTATACATGCAAACTTCTTATAAGCCTTTGATGCATGTGTGATGCCTTGGAGATGAACATGTTGTGACTCATGCACTGATTTCACAAGAACAGCAAGCGCCATGTCGTTTTTGACTCTCCATGCTTCATACCTAGCGTCTATCTTTAGAGGTTCAACCTCTTCTCCAATGAACATCTTCAAGTAGCCATGCACCCTCATGAAAATCTCAAATTTCCATTTCCACAAGGAAAAACCTATCCCTGTGAACTTTGACATGCCACTGCTGACCTGCTCAAGACTGAGCGTCATGGATGTCGTCATACTACTTCTCTGCTTCTCTAGTTCTCTGCTTCTCTGCTTTGTTGAGGCTGGTGTAGGTTGATGTAGGCTATTGTCTGCTACCAGTTTAGAAGCTACAGTTTTGTTGCTTACCCCTTAGCCTTTGATCACTTGCAAATAGAGAAGAACGCACTCTATCAAACCCAAGATCGTGCCTCCAAGGGAAAAACATATCCCGGTTAGGGCCCAAGGGTCGTACCTCCAAGGACAGAGCTTGTCCTTGGCCCTTGTAGCACCCGCCGTTGGAGTTAATTTTAGCAGATGGAGTAGATGGAGCTGATGGAGCTGATGCTCTGACAGAGAAGGCAAGAGAGCGTGCAGAAGCGTGCCTTATAACTAGTCACTGTGGGCCCATAATCCTTCGTCAACGGGCATGAGGCAACGGACTAGAAAACAAGGCTGACACAATGGCACTTGCCGTCCGCTCCAAGCATTACAACTAGGAGGAGATATCACCCTCAAAATCATGGTTCCACACTGAACAGTTCATAGGAATCACTTCCTTGCACTGTGTCCTAAGCACCTGGTCAATTTCGCATGAGGAGCTAACTCCTGGGGCTTAGACCAACCAATGCTTTTTCAGTTTCTGCCTCTAGTGGACAACTCTGTGAGGAGTCTCAAAGATAAGAACTGTAATGAATCACAGGCAACTGACAGGTACTTATAGTCCTACAGCCAGCCTCCAGCCTAGGCGTGCACTGGCTCCTTCGATGAGCAACTTTGGGGGCAATCTGGATTGCATCATCCCCCCTGCCTACATGGCGCTCTCTGTGACCAGCGAGAGGTTGCGCAATTCTTCAACCTGCTACTAAAGAGTGACACCTGGGTCAGATGGCATTGTTGCACTGACAGAGGTTGACTGTGTCGCACTAGAAGTAATAGGTCCAACCATGGTACCGGGCGGTGGACACTGCCTAAAACTATGTCTCCTACTTGAGGATGGCGAGTGCTATTGCTGCATGATGTTGATGCAATTACTAAGGGCTGCTACTACGGTTGCTGCTGCTGTTACTCTTGCTGTTGTTGCCCATGCTGATGCTACCATCGGTGCTTCTGCTGTTGCAACTGTTGGTGTTTCTGCTACTGGTGCTGCTGCAACTTCTCGTGCTTCTACTATTGTTGGTGTTGGTGCTGCTGCTGCGGCTTTGCTATCTCGATGCTGAAGCTTTTGTGTGTGCTTCTCCAGCGGCTACACAACTACTGTTTTTGCTACTGCTTCTGGTGCTGCACCCTGCTACTCTTGCCTCGTTGTCCTCATGCAACATGGTAGATAGCGAGTGAGCAAGAGTAAGTCTGAGATTTTTTTCTTCTTTTGGGTTCTCGCCGGTGTCCCGGGGGCAGCGGCTGGCGGGGGCTGATTCCGCAGCTGTTGACGTAACTGCATTGGGCAGGTAGATTACGCTGGGTACACAAGTTAAAGAGGCACAGGTTAAGTGAATAAATGGGAAGCAGCGAGGACATTTCCCTGCTACGTGGCGGTGCCGACACCACATGCACCCGCTCCACCGTCGGCGTTGTGCCGCTTTGCGTCGGCCGCATTACTGCATACGCTACCACCACCGTGGAGTCAACACCGCCAAAAACAAATCAGCAGCATTTCCCCAGCGTCGAGAGTATTTTGAAGCCACTACTAATCGAGGCTAAATCTCCCAAGAAACATCCGGCAAATTTTTCCCTACGCAGGCACGTATGGGTGTCTGTGAATTTTGACTGGCCATGGCATCCTTGTAGCCGGTAGGGTCAACAACCTGAGTGACGAGAGCAACGTCAGAGTCCTCAGAGGCACCAGAGGCATCCACAAGCAGAGTGGAGGCGCTTGATTGAGAGAGAAAGTGGGGTGATCTGCGCAGTGCGCGCACAGGTGCTGTTAGACATGGAAGGGACTGCTGAGAGAGGAGTTGAGCAAGTGGAATGGCAGATGCAAGAGGGAGGTGTTCTGCAGGGACCAACGGTGGTAGGACACCCTCATGTTCATCAGGGACAGGGTCAACGGAGAACTTCTGGAGAACAGTGTTGATGTCAGATGCGTCACTGAGAAAAAGGGATGGTGTAAGAGAGGGTGGATCGTTGGCGATTGTACGATCCTAAAAACCTTCATCAAATGTGACACTTCTGCTGCGGAACACTGTCTTCTTCTCGTTATCCCAGATTCTGTAGGAGTTTCCTCCTTCCTCATATCCCAGCAGATAGCACTTCCTGTTCTGTGATCCCAGCTTTGTCCTGTGCTCTGGGTGAGCCCAGGCATAGGCCGTGCACCCAAAGATGCGCAGATAGCTGACATTAGGGCAGTGCCCACTCCAAGCTTCATATGGTGTGTTGGATCCTGCAGGTAGCTTCTTGGTAGGAAGCCTGTTGGTAAGATAGGCAGCTGCTGCAAAAGCTTCTGCCCAGAATTTGGCCGACAAACCTGCTGTATGTAACATGGTCCGAGCTCTGTCAAGAAGTGTGCGGTTCATTCTTTCTGCCTTCCCAGTCTGTTGGGGCGTGAGTGGCACAGAGGTCTGATGTACGATGCCTTTGTTGTCAAAGAAGCGCTTGAGATTGCTGTTGACAAACTCGCCTCCGTTGTCGCTGCGTACCTTCTTGACCTTCACTTTGGTTTGGTTTTTAATCTCACGGATCCAGGACATAATGAGGTCTGGTGCTTCGGATTTGTAGAGAAGAAATTTCACCCAAACGAAGTGAGTGTAGTCATCAAGTAGAACCAGAAAGTAGTTCTTTCCTGACATGGATTTTTCTCTAAGGTAGCATAGATCCATGTGTATCAACTCCAGCCGCTTTGTTGTTGAGATGTCTGAATAGGTCAGAAATGGCTCTTGCGTCTGTTTCCCTGCAAGACAGCCTGTACAAGGTTTGTCTGGCACTCCTGCGAATGACTGCGGTAGATCGTGCACCATTTCTTTGCTGGCCATTGTGCAGAGAGTCTGGTGGCCGGCATGGCCAAGCCTTTGATGCCAGAGCGCTGTCAGAGAATGTGTGCGGGGGTTCAGATCTGCTTGTGCTTGTGATCTTGGGCTTGATTCAGTGGTTGCAGCAAAGGCCATTTCTGGTTCTGCTCCAGATTGTGGAAGTGGTGGCGGCGGCTTGGTGTCAAGGATCGTCAGGTTGCCTTGATGTCTGGCAATGGCAGTGGTCTTGCCGTCCTTGTTGTAGACCTTGCAGTTCCTGTCGACGTCAAACGTGACTTTAAGTCCCCTGTCATTCAGCCTGGTCACAGAAAGAAGGTTGGCCGCCAAGTCAGGGACGTAGAGAGTGTCTGTAAACAGGTGAACGGTGGATTTTCCCTCAAGTTCAATGGCAACTCGGACTGTTCCAATGCCAATAGTTGGAATGACACGGCCGTTTCCAATCCGGACTGCCTTGGGTGCCGTGAGATCTTTGTAGTCGATAAACCATGACTTGTGGCATGTCATGTGTCGCGTGCACCTGGAGTCAATGATCCATGCAAGAATTCCGGCTGCCATGAGGAAAACACTGTCGATGGAGCATAGTGCCATTTCCTCCAGGAAAAGATGACTGTGGTCATCGATGCTCTCCTGTTTTGTCTGTTGAATGAATGGATCTCCAGAATGAAGAGTTCCTGCATCTTGGGGTGTATCAGAACGTTGTACACCAGATTTCCCTTGTCTCGCTGCAATCAGTTGATCGAGGAGGTCTTGATCTACTGCAGTTTTATCAAGGAGCTTCATCCCATCTGAGTTGGTCTGATTGGCTGTGATTTCAGCCAACTTGATATTACCTCTACCTGTGATTCTGCTGGCGAGCGTCTCGATATATGTAATGTGGTCTTCCAACCGTGTTCTGTCGTCCATTTTCTGTTTATGGAATTCTTTGAGGAGAATGCTGAGTTCCAGGTCGCTCACTTTGTCGTATCTCAGCTTCAAAGCTTTCCAGGCAGTCCTTGGATCTGGAGTAGCGTTGTTGTCACAGATCAGAAATTTGAGTCGTTCTGTGACTTGCAGGGCGATGATGAAGAACGCCTGGTCACATCTTCTTTGCCAGATAACTTTTTGTTCTGGAGTGGCAGCAGCGTCTGGTGTCTCTCCTGGTGGGTCCAAAACCAACCCCCAGAGCCCCTTGTTCAGAAGTACGAGCTTGATATCAAAGGCAAACTTGTGGTAATTCTCTCCATCAAAGGGTTCAAGCTTGAACTGATCTCCACTGATTCATGCCATGGTGATGTCAGTGCCACAGCTCGAAAGCTTCTTCCACTCGTCGTTGTGTCACGATAGTCAAGAGAGTCTTCAGGGTGATGCATTTGACCTAAATTTGTCACCCTGCTCTGATACCACGTGTTAGAAAAATCTTCCCTCAGGTTCTTGAATTCACATCAGGTCAGATTGAACTGCTTCTGCTCTGCTTGCTTCTGCTCATATGTGTGAGAGTCCTGATTTAACCTTCCGTCACACATCTGTAATGAGCATACACTCCACAAGCCTAAATTGGTTGTCACAGGAAGCTGGAACTCAATGTAAAAGCCCAAACCAATGACTGGAGAAAGAATCTCATCGAATCATTAAGAAATGACAAAGAACAGCATGATCTACTAAACACTCATATAGCTGCCTAGTGCTGAAAATTACAAGTGTCGAACAGTCCTGATCTCTATGTCTCGCGCGATGTGTCCGCGCTCGACGTAGGTGGGGCTGACACCTCAGTCTTTGGTCTGAACAGATAGCATAGCGTCGCTCCACTCCAGATCTCCACGCTGGCAGTTCCACTGCTCGCTCGCTGCCTCTTGCTTCCTGGCGTAATTGATCAGGCTTGTGCAATACCGTGAGGAATACATTCAATTGCTCCACTCACTTCTGTCAGAACACAGGTACCACGGGCAGGAGAGGCATGGGATTACCCTCTCTCCTGACACAAGCATCGAGATAGAGTAGATAGGCAAAGGGTCAGGTGAGAGAGTGGCGACCTCTCCCCTGGCCCTCTTGCCCATTTTTTCTTATGTCAGAATTGAGTTTGGACTTAAACTATGCCAGTTGCAACAACTGATCACACCAACGCTGAGAGTGGCAGTACCTCCACGAACGACATTTCCACGTGCTCCGCAGACTCTGACGACTCTGCCTTCTCCTTCTCCATTGGCACGCGACCGCTCATCCCTCCTTGTCTAAGAGACACGAGGTGCAGTCAGGACGCCACACCTGCAGTTGCGTCCGATTATCCAGCATCTTAGCAAGAGGATGCAGCAGTACCGGCTCCATCGTCTTCAGCAGCAGTGACACAAATGGAGTTGTACTTGCGATTTCTAGAGTCTACGTGTGTAGCATCCAGTGAGACAGAGTTTATGCTACGAGAGGCAGACATGGGCCACCTCCACATGTCCGAGGCAGGTTACGCTGACTTGTAGGAACATGTAGTGATGCTGTAGTGGGAGGTGATGGCAGCGCATGAGCGGCTGTCCGAGTAGGGGAGCATCAGTACTATCGCACAAAATTTCCACTACCAGGATCTTGTACACCAATGATCAGGGAGGATCCTCAACTAGTTCCGAGTATGACGTCCGATGGAGACACTACCATAGGAGACATGAGCATGCCTTCAATTTCCGCCATACTTGTTCCTATCGACTCCATCATCGCTCCTCTTTCTTCAGCTGCTGCCATCACGCACCTTCATCCACCCACTTCAACTGCTTTATCGTCATCTTCGTCCGTGTATGGTGGTCCGGTTTGTCGTTCCAGCCCTCCTCTAGTGGCTGTACACCCCTGTACTTCATGGTACTCTATCCTGCCTCGGAGGCCAGTTCCACCACTTCATCCATGCCTGCGTGTTGCTCGCCCATTCCCTTTCCTCCGGCATACACAGATGCATTGCGGCAGAGCGGAGAGAGGAGAGACTCCGAGTTGAGACCCTTCTCAGTCACACAGGGACTGGTACACTCCAGGTTTTGTAGGGGTGACGTGAGGAGTCAAAGCCGCAGACACCACTTCGTCTTTGAGGGTGGGAGCACACTTGTGCGTGACAAGGGGAGCTATCTTTTTGTGATGGGAGACCACATTTTCAATGGACCAAGATCTGTACAGTTACGGTATCAGCATCTCCATCAAGGATATTGCCGCCAGGTTCATCTGCCCAGGGGGAGTGTTGTGTGGACCTCCGCCTGATGCGACGTCATGTGAGATGCATGGCAAGGGGTCCATGCTTTGCTATGGGCATTCTATAGCAGCCGGCGTGTGGCTCATGCTACGTGCCTGCACAAATGCATGTGGATGGTAACACTCTGATGGTTGAGACCCGAACACTTGGTGGGTTGTACCAGTGTCACGAGGAGACCATGCGATTGTGTGTTTTGGTGTGTGGCTAAACTGCGTGTGGCATGTGCATGCGAGTTGGGTTGCTCATAGTGGTCGAGACCCGGACACATTGTCGTTTGCACCCGTGTTACGAGGAGATACCCCCATGATCCTGTGTGTTGGTTGATGATGCTATTATGGCTGACATACGGACACCTGTTAGATTGCTCATAGCGGTCCAGACTCGAGCACTCGTACCGCTAGTGTCTCGAGGAGACCCTCTTGTCGTCTGACATGTGTATGATGTGCATTACACTCATTTGTGCGTGTGTACATTACTCCTCTCATGGCCAAGACCCAGACACTTGGTAGGATGTGCTAGTGTCTAGGGAGACCTAAGATGGGTAGCAGATGTGTATGTGTGTGAGTTCATTTGTGTATATTGTGGCTTGGCATACGCTATTGTACTGTGCCTTGGCTCACTTTCTCTGGCCTTGACCGCCATGTTAGCCTGGGGGAGTGTTGGTTTTTGTGGCTACCACCCGTCACGACCGAGGCCGATTGATTACCCATATACCCCACATTAGTAGTATAGGATGGAGGAGAGCGTGACAACACGATGGGCTCCCAGAGTGTACCGAGACTTCTCCAGCACCTACGACAGCGCCGGCGAGACGCGGTCGATGCGTTCCGGCAGCCCTCTAGGCTTGTCGGGAGCTAGGAGAGTTTTCTCGGTGGGTTGAGACCTGCGCACCCAGTGGACTGTACTGGTGCAACGAGGACACTTAATGGTTGTAGTAGGGCTTCCAATGTTTGGAAAGTCGTTTGTGATGCCTGGACGTTAATTTTGAGTATATCTAGCACTGCTCGTATTTTCTCGATGGTCGAGACCCGAACACTTGAAGAGCTCTTCAGTTTCCTCGAGGAGACCACCTTTGTTGTTCTTGTGGTGTATGCAATGTGTTCTCCCCACTGACTTGTTTGGGTTCAGCGGGGGTGACGGGGCCTAGTGCAGCTAGCTGCCAATGCCCCTACATGAGCCCGCTAGGGGCTCATTTGTATTTGCTCCTTGTTCTTTCATATCATGCCTTCCAGACTTAGCCAAATACTTGTCATTTTGCAATGCAATCACAAATAGAGCTCATGTTCATTTTTGCATGGACCTGCATGCCCTAATCCATTTCCAACCGGCATCATTCTACCTACTGGTTTGCACTCGTACTAGCAATCCCCCTCCTGTTTGTTTGTGCTGAGTACCACAAGGTGACCTCTGGCCTCGTTTCACACTCACCTCACTGTTGCAGGTGACTGATCACTGGAGAAAGAGACGTTCCTCTGGCCACTTTGCCGTGATGACATCAGCTTCACGTCAGACAATCCCTTGGCTCAATCAGCAGGGAATTGCACAAGCTTCTTGAGTTTGCATACAATTTGCTTGTGTATGGTGGACTTGTGTGGTGCCCACCACATACGTACTCAAACAGGCCTAGTCAGGGTGTTGGGATGATTCTACAGTCGAGAGGTGACGTTTCACCTCCCACGTGTACAGCAAGCTTGAGCAAGCTTGCCGTTTGCTCGCTTGCTGCCTCTCTCGCTTGTTGCTCATCTCGCTCCCCAGCTTCCAACACCTCTGCCGCGTGTGTCTCAATTACTCTTGGTCGTTTTTCTTGACTTCCATGCACAACCCGCCATGGCTTGACCTAATCCTTGAGTCCCTTGCCATGTAAGCTCTTCCAGTGGTTAGTCTTGACTGCCTACTAATATCAGAGCCTCCTGCGTGGAAGCCGGACGACGGATCCACCTGTCGTCCACGCATTCTGGGCCGAACCCACGGCTGCCACTCTTGGCATTGCATGCTCACCCGTCCGTCGTGGGCTGCACGAATCACTCACTAGCTGCACTGGGGAAGACACACACATCCTCGGGCAGGCCTTCTTCTGGCTTTCCTTTGCCCTTCTCGGCCTCAATCACGGCCTCGCCTCTCTTGGCGACAAACCCCCCTGCGGCAGGCATCCCACTATGGACCCATCTTCTTCTCACCTCTTACGTGGCACCTCCCCTCTCCACGGTGCCAGCGAGAAGCATTAGCAGCCCCTCCACGGAGATGACCAATTCTGCTGCCACCTCGGTGCCTACTCCTCACCGAGCAGCGTCCGCATCTTCCATCCGTGCCTCACGTTCTTGCCTATCAGTAGCAACGGCAGCTGATGGCCTAACTCCACATGATCAGCCCAGTAGCCAGGCAGCACAACAGCAGAGCAAAGCGGCTGCAGCAACAACACAGAGCAGCAGCAGAAGCGGCACTGCACCTGCCTTTCCAAGTGCTGTAGCATCAGCGGTAGCGGCCATAGCTACAGCCACACCCCACGACCACGGCTATCACAGCAGCAAGCCGCATTGCCAGCAGCACTGCCATCCACACCGCAGCAGCAGCTGCATCACCCATGGCTGCTTTAGTTGGCATCGGCAGCCACAAGCCGCAGATCAAGTGCGACCACGCAAGGAAGTCGGTGGGCGTCGTGCCACTCTTGAGCACGACGGCATCTGCAGCATCTACCATTGACGCGCACGCACCACTACAGTGGTGCGTGTTGCCAACCTGGCTCCCTCGGAGCTGCCGGGTGAGCACCACGGGGAGCGGCCGACGCATCAGTCCTGTCGTCAGAGAGACAATGTGCACAAGGCCGCGAACGTCCCATCTTTGTCACGGTCTACACCACAAAGCCCTGTAAGCCCCATTCACCCTACTTCCTCTGGGGGGGTTGAGCTGCTGCACAATGCCGCTCCTTCGGCTTTGTACTCCACTGTTCGTCAAGACACTATGGAGTTTGCACATAAGCTCACACGAGCCGCTTGCGTTGTGATAGACGCCGCCGCTACAGCTTTTGCCACATTGGCCGCAGCAGCCCGCGCAGCACGCGCCCCTGCATCAACTTCAGCAGGACGTGCTGAAGAGTCATACACTGAGGCACTAGTAGTAGCTGGACCCATAGCTGCAACAACGACAAATACTGGGACACAGTTAGCCGTAGCTGCAGCAGCTGTGGCTTCCTCCATAACTTCTGCAGCCTTTGTTGTGTCCACAGCCGCCTCAGCCATCTGCACCTCCATAGCCGTTGCCATTGCATCTGCCGCATCTGCACCCTCCGACATCACCATCCTCGTTGTAGCAGCCATCTCTGTAGCGGCAGTTCTGCGTACTGTGGGTACCGCCTTCACCACAGGTGTTCTGGCCCTGGTGGTACCAGCTGCATCCCTTCTCTCTGTTCTGTCTACTGGAGCTGCTGCAATTGTCACACCACTCCTTGCCTTTTTGTGTAGCCCACCTCGCTCCTCGTGAGGGATTTTGGCATCTTCTTCTCTCTCCTGCCTGCACACTGCCTCTCTCCTCTCTTGTGGCTTGGCTATGTGCCTAGGGTTGGGTTGTCCTATAGCATATCCAACGTGCCTAAGGCACTCCCCATTTTCCCACGCCCACTTGGGCAGGGGAAACTATGCCAGAATTTTTTTGGCAGGACCCCACCGTCATCACCATGCTTGGTGACGACGAGTCGGCCATAGCTGACCTTCAGCGTCAGCTAAACCTCGCTTGCAAGGCCCAGCGCGAGGCGGAAGAGCGCCTCAAAGTCGCTAACGACAACCGCGCTACCGTTGCGGATGAGGTCGCAGCCATTGTGCTCAAGCGCCTGCCTACTGCCTCTATCTTATCGGCTGGTGCCTCTGGTGGCACCAGTGCAGGTGCCTCTTCCACCCCATCCGCCTCTACCACCGCAGCTGCTGACCCTGCTGATCCTCCTATCACTCCACTTGCTGCCAGTCCTGATGCTATCTCCCGCCAGCATGATTTCTTCTCCCAGCCTCCCGTCTTGTCCACTAGACTGGTCTTTCCCTCTTGGGAGACCCGTTTCAGTGCATGGGCGCAGGGGGAACGCCTCTGGGAGTACTATTTCCCCGATGTCCCTCCTTTCACGCCTCCCGCTGCCGAGTCCGCCCGCGCTGTCCGCGCCCTCATTGCGGCTGTACCATAGACCCTTGTCGACGACGTTGGCACGTACAATGCCAACCCCGCAGTTCAACGACCGGCTGATCGCATCGGTGCTTACACCATGCTTCGGCATCGCACCACCGTCACTGGTCAGGCGGCTTAGAGCGCCCTCACCGTGCAATTCAACTCCCTTTTGATGCAAACAGACGAGCCAGCTGACGCGTACTGGGCTCGAGGGCTCAAACTGCTGTGCGAGCTTGGCGAGACACCTGTCCGCCATGCACACCGGATGACGGGTTGATCCCAGAGATGTCTGACCTCCTCCGTGACGTCAAGGTAGTGGGGCTGCAGCGCCTTGCCTCCGAGCCAGTCCCACCCCGTTCCCCACCTGGTGTTCGTGCCCTCTGGGACTTTGTTGCTAAGAGGCATGCTGCATGGTGGACCAGCCTCCACAATAGACGCCTTCACCGCACTACAGTCCCTGGTGTCGCTGCTCCCACCACCTCCTACTCCTCTCTCGCCTCTTCATCTGCATCTTCCTCTACATCCTCCTCCTCCTCTTTGACCACAATGGCCTCAGCTCTTGCCTCACAGGGCCGTGGCTGCGGCCGTGGTCGCGAAAAGGGCAAGGGGTCAGCCAAAGCAGCCCCTCCATCCCAGGTTCCTGGTGAGATGGTGTGTTGGAACTGTGGCTCCTCTAAGCACTCCGCACGCAAGTGCCCTGAGCCCCCTGACGATCTTTACCTTGCACGTGCCATGCGTGCGCACTGGGCCCGAACTGTTGGCTCCTCCTCCTCCTCCGGTACTAGCTCCACCGGCAGCTCCTCCTCCCGGACCGCCAGCTCCTCCACTACCCAGGTCTACTCCACCGTAGGCATTTCCTCCCCTCCTCCATCCGCCCCATACCCTTGAGGCTGGCCGCCGCCTTGCGGAGCTCCCACTTACGCTGGGCCACCTTCCTCAGCCTACGCCCCTCATCCGTAGTCTCCCCCTCTCGCGAGCTCGCCAGCCCTGTCGCCCGCGCCTTCTATCGCCGGCGAGCGCCAGTTGGAGCAGTCTCTTCTCCAGCGCCTGCACCTTCGCAATCAGGGAGGTGAGAGTGTGTCTTCCTTGGCCAGAGGTCCTGCTTGTGACAGTGACGCTGACCTTCGTGGGGGTCCCTCCGACCACATTCTCTGTCTGTCGCACGCGTCTGTGCTGTGGGTCGAGCACTGGCAGTCTGTTGTTCTCCCTCATCGTCTTGCTAGTTGTGATTCGTCGCCTCCCTCTGTTGGCGTTGTTGCCACCTATGGCGTTCTCCCCCACGTTTGTGCCTCCGGTGGCTTCTGGGTCCTTGACTCTAGGGCCACCCACCATATGACCTCTGTCCGTTCTGCCTTTGTCTCGTTCGGTCCTACCGGCTTTGTTCAATTTGTCCGGACTTGGTCCGGCCAGTTACTCCCCATGCAGGGTGTGGGCGTTGTTCGTTTTGTCGGTCCCAGTGGTGCCCTGTTCTTGCCTAACGTTCTGTACGTGCCTTCTTTGGAGCTCAGCTTGCTGTCGGTAATCTCCCTTGACGATCAGGGTATGGATTTCTCTGCCAATCAGAGTGTTGGGATTGTCACTCTTCGTTCCTCTGGACGTGCTGTCTTGCGGGGGCTTTGCTGTGACAAGCTGTATCGTGTCTCTGTTCACTCGCCCTCCACACCTTGTGTTGGCTATGCTCTTACTCATGTCGCACCTTCCCTCTCCCCAGCCGATGTCCAGCTCTTGCATCGCCGCCTCAGCCATGTGCACACTGATGCCATCACCAGCATGCTTTGTTTGCAACCTGCTGTTGGCCTGTCACCGTCCACGTTTCCTTCCTCTTGTCACTCCGATTGATTTGACTGTGCTCAGGGGAAAATGCATCGCTCTCCCTTCACTTCGTTTGACACTCAATCCTCTCATCCCCTTGACCTTTTTCATGCTGACGTCATGGGGCCTCTGCCCCATGAGTTCCTTGGGGGTGTTGGGCGTTATGTTTTGTGTCTCACCGATGATTTTTCACGCTTTCGCTGGATCTTTGCTCTTTGTCAAAAGAGCGATGTGGTTGAGGTCATTGCGTCTTGGCTGATTCAGGCTGAGCGGTCTTGTCAGCGTTCGTAACGTGTCTTTTGCAGTGACCGTGGCGGTGAATTCCTTCGTCCCACCGCCCAGTTCCTCGAGTCCCAGGGGGTGTGTCTGGAGACCTCTGCTCCTTACACACCTCAGTAAAATGGGGTCTCTGAACGTTGGAATCGGACCCTCGCCGATGGCGTCCGCACCCTCCTTTTTGAGTCCGGTCTCCCCCCCTTGTTCGCCTTTGAGGCCATGAGTTACATGACCTAGGTTTGGAATCGGGTGCCGCACGGCCCGCTTCCGCGCACTGTGACCCCCTTTGAGCGTTGGTACGGCACTCGTGCTTATCTCCGTCTTGCTCGCGTGTGGGACAGCATTGCGGCTGTCTGGCTGCCTGAGGACCTTCACAATGGGAAGCTCTCCCCGCGTGGTCGTCTCTGTCCCTTCTTGGGTTTCTCCACCCAGTCGAAGGCCTGGCGCTTCTGGGATCGGGAGCGCCAGCACGTCATTGAGTGTCGTCATGCCCTGTTCTTCAAGTCTGTGTTTCCTTGTCATCTGAGTCGTGATTCTTCTGCTGCCTCCCTGCTCCTGCTCTCTCAGTTGTGGAGGGAAGTCGGCACCTTGGGGCGTGCGGGCGGATCAGTCCCCGCAGCCCCTGTGGTCCCTACTGCGGTCTCCCATCCACAGCCTTCACCCTCGGAGCGTTTGCCGGAACCCGGCACTGCGACTTTGTCGCCCTCTGACACCTTCCCGTCTGCATCGCCTGGCTCCCTCGACGCTCTGGCCTCTCCCGCCGGGACGTCCCCGGCATCCGCCTCACCTGCAAACTCCTCCGCTGCCCTATCCGGTCCGTTGTCTCCTGTCGCACCAGTCCAGCCCAGTCCGTCCAACGTTCCTCCCGGTCCTGCTCCTATCAAACCATTTATTCGAGGCGGTCGCCTTCGTGTGCTCCCGTCCCGCTCTACCATAGCTGCGTCGCCTTCTGTCCGGCCCTCTCAGTCTCAGGTGGGGCAGTCCCCAGCGTTGCCGACCGGCATGGACGCCCTTGGCCCGGCCACAAGGGTTGTCCACCCTGGCTCAGTGCTTGGCCATACTCTGCTCATGTCAGAGTACGAGCATGCTCTCGAAGCCGCCATCTTTGGCAACAATGCAGATTTTCATGCAACTGTTGCTGCCACACCTGCATCGCCGGACCCAACCACAATTCAGCAGGCACAGGCTGCACCCAACTCCAAACAGTGGGAGGCTGCCATGCAGGACGAACTGAGGGCTCATGATGACCATGCCGTGTATGAGCTGGTTGACCTCCCGACAGGCCGCAAGGCCATCAGTGCCCGATGGGCGTTTCGCAGGAAGTACAAACCCACTAGTGAGCTCGACAAGTACAAGGCACGTCTTACCGCCAAGGGATTTTCCCAAGTGCCAGGTGTCGACTTCGACGAGACGTTTGCCTCCGTCAGACGCTACACCACAGCTCAGGCACTGCTGAGTCTTGTAGCACACCATGATTGGGAGCTCGAGCAGATGGACGTCAATAATGCTTTTCTCCATGGGCAGCTAGATGAGGATACATGGTGCAACCGCCGGGGTTTTCTGAAGGCACGGAAAGATTCTGGCATCTGCAAAAGACCCTCTATGGCCTCAAACAGTCGCCGCGGTGTTGGAATCAGGATATCACCTCCACTTTAGAGAAGGGGGGATACCGTCGTAGCACGGTGGATTCAGCCCTCTTTGTCACTCTACGCTCCGCACCGTTTGCCGCCATCCTCGTCTATGTTGATGACTTGCTCATCGCGTCTCCGAGTCGAGAGGCAGTGTCAGCTGTGAAGTCACTACTGCACTCTGTGTTTAGAATGAAGGACTTGAGCCCAGCACGTGTTTTCCTCGGCATGGAGCTCGAGCGTGATCGTGCTCGACGTGTTCTGCATGTTCACCAGGCTGCATACNCTCTTTGTCACTCTACGCTCCGCACCGTTTGCCGCCATCCTCGTCTATGTTGATGACTTGCTCATCGCGTCTCCGAGTCGAGAGGCAGTGTCAGCTGTGAAGTCACTACTGCACTCTGTGTTTAGAATGAAGGACTTGAGCCCAGCACGTGTTTTCCTCGGCATGGAGCTCGAGCGTGATCGTGCTCGACGTGTTCTGCATGTTCACCAGGCTGCATACGTCAAGAGCCTGGGGGAGCGCTTTGCCTCCTTGCTAGAGTCTGTGCCCACTGCATCGACGCCGATGAAGTCCGCAGGGCAGAGACTGTTGGAGACAATTGGCGTGTCGAGGCTGGGGAGTCAGTGGATGTGACTCACTACCTGAGAGTCATAGGGTCTCTGATGTACCTGGCCACTCCTACGAGGGCAGACGTAGCCTTCGTTGTAAACTTTCTTGCTCAGTTCTCACAGTGTCCACGGGTGCGACACATGGAAGCCGCACTGCGTGCTGTAAGATATGCGCTCTCTACCCCCCGTGTTGGTCTTTGCTACCGAGTACAGCCATCGATGGTTGTTGATGGATACACTGATAGTGACTGGGCGCACGATACGGATGCACGCAGTCGCACTGGCTATGTCTTCCTTCTTGGAGGGACTGCGATTTCCTAGAAGAGTGGCAAGCAAGGGTGTGTTGTACGCAGCTCCAATGAAGCAGAGTATGTAGCTCTTGGTGCAGGGACTTGTGAGAGCGTCTGGTTGTGTCGCTTGTTACAACAGTTGTGCGTTCCCATTTGTTGTATCACCTTGCGCTGCGACAATCAAAGCATGAAAGCTATTGCTGAGCACGATGGAAGGAACCACACTCGCACGAAGCATATCAATGTGGAGCATCATTTTGTGCGTGAGGGCATTGCTGTAGAAGATTTCCAGATTGTGTGGTTTGACACCCGTCAGCAACGAGCTGAATTCCTTACGAAGGCACTGAGCAGCAACACCTTCAAGGCAGCTGTGCACGCTATTGGACTGTTGTATGCTCGTGATGCTCCCTGTTGAGTGGTTGTGCCAGTGCTTGTGTACAGTGCTGCCCTTTGTCACGTCTTGTGACGTCGCTCCTATGAGTGTCGTAGTGTCAGTCGGCTGTGGGTCATGGGGGAGTGTTGGTTTGTACTGAGTACCACAAGGTGACCTCTGGCCTCGTTGCACACTCACCTCACTGTTGCAGGTGACTGATCACTGGAGAAAGAGACGTTCCTCTGGCCACTTCGCCGCGATGACGTCAGCTTCACGTCAGACAATCCCTTGGCTCAATCAACAGGGAATTGCACAAGCTTCTTCAGTTTGCATACAATTTGCTCGTGTATGGTGGACTTGTGTGGTGCCCACCGGTTACGTACTCAAACAGGCCTAGTCAGGGTGTTGGGATAACTTTACGGTCGAGAGGTGACTTTTCACCTCCCACGAGTGCAGCGAGCTTGAGCGAGCTCGCCTTTTGCTCGCTCGCTGCCTCCCTCGCTCGCTGCCTCTCTCGCTCCCCCGCTTCTAACTCCTCTGTCGCGTGTGTCTCAATTACTCTTGGCCGTTTTTCTTGACCTCCACGCACAACCCGCCATGGCTTGACCTAATCCTTGAGTCCCTTGCCATGTAAGCTCTTCTAGTGGTTAGTCTTGACTGCCTACACCTCCCCCTAAGAAAATGCGTAGAAGCTTCCTAGCAACACGGCCGCTGACCGGGCGTCAGTGCCTAGTCAGACGGTGACGACAGTCATGGGTCGTACACACAACGGCAAGGGTTTGGCTAGGAGACACAAGTCAAAGTGTCAGAATGCTTCAATATAGCATATGCAGAGAGAAATGACAACTGACAGGTCCAGGGCATAAATACCTGCCGCGGCGCACGGCGGGTGTCGCACGCGGCAGTCCAAGAGCTGTCCTAAAACCGGCCCAAAA
>SZWC01006757.1:50668-61188 GCA_023375785.1 Penium margaritaceum | reverse complement strand
CTGCTGCCGCCGCTGCTGCCACGCTGCTGTGGCGGCCGCTGCTGCTGCGCTGCTGCTGTGCGGCTGCCGCCGCCGCCTTTGCTGCTGCTGCTCTGCTGCTGCGGCTCTGGGGGAGAGTGGCGGCGCCACGCAACGCAGCCGCCACACACCTCTGCGTGGCGGTACGCGCTGCTGCTGCTGCCTCAGCAGCTGCGATCTCACGTGGTGGGTGGAGTGCGCGGACGGCGAACGGCCGTCTTCAGCAGGTTCCAGAAGATCTACTGCAGCGGTGACTCTCACTACTGCTGCTCTACTGCGTCTCTGCTGCGCAGCTCAGTGAGCTCTGTCTCACTGCTCTGATACCATAAGAAAATGCGTAGAAGCTTCCTAGCAACACGGCCGCTGACCGGGCGTCAGTGCCTAGTCAGACGGTGACGACAGTCATGGGTCGTACACACAACGGCAAGGGTTTGGCTAGGAGACACAAGTCAAAGTGTCAGAATGCTTAAGTATAGCATATGCAGAGAGAAATGACAACTGACAGGTCCAGGGCATAAATACCTGCCGCGGCGCACGGCGGGTGTCGCACGCGGGAATCCAAGAGCTGTCCTAAAACTGGCCCAAAAACACTGTTTTGGCCGTAACTCTGCGCACACATGTCAGAATCCTACGCCATCTGAACCTAGACGTGCAGAATCAAAAGACGCACGCAACGACTGGTCACATGCATGCATCCATCGACTGACACAGAGTATACAATGCAAAAACATGCAAATGGGCCTCATGCCCAGTCCGCCGAATGGCGCCTGCAAGACGCAGAAGGCACAGCAAGGAGTCCCGGTGACATCTGGGGCTCTCGAACAGTGGTCGGTCAGCTCGAGACGGGTAGTCCGCCGCCTGTCGTCACGCCGGTGTCACCACGGCCGCCTGCCTCAGGGATCTACACGAGTATGGACACGGCCGAGTGGTCACAGTAAACTGCACAGGAACGGCACAAAGCACAACACCCTCCTCTCCCTCAAATAGTAAGAGAGCCCAGGCACCATTGACTATGATCAGGCATGACCTCTGCTGATAAGGTGCTGCTGGGCTGCTGCTGCGGATCTAAGGAACTAAGGAGCTAGATCCGCTACTGTTGATAAGGTGCTGCTGCTGGGCTGCTGCTGCGGAGCTAAGGAGCTAGATCCGCTGCTGCAGGGATGTTGCTAGGCTGCTGCTGCTGCGCTGCTCAGGCTGGGATGTTGTTGACGTTGCAGCTGCTGCAAATAACGCTAGGAGACGACAACGGGCCCCCCCACGCTGCAGAAAATTTTTCGGCAGCGTTTCCCCTACCCCAGTGGGCGTGGGAAATATGGGAAGGCCGTTGGCACACCTGTAGGAACCTGTTCCAACCCCACCCAACCCAGGAATAGAGGGGAGCCCAACCAGCAGGAGGAGGGGAAGACCAAAGAGCCCCGACAGCAGAATGCCGTCACTCACAGCTGCTGTGGCTACAGCAGTCAGCTGCTGTTATGCTGATGAGTTGTGATGACGGGGTGGAGGCGTGACGCCAAGAGTGGCCGTTGCGGATTTGACCCAGGATACGTGGACAGCAGATCGATCCGCTGCCCGTCTTCCACGCAACCTACTCTGATACCAGTAGGCTGCTGCGTTGGACAAGTAGGCAGCAGCTGAGGCGAGGCTTGGAAGACACCAAGCAAGCAATGGGTTATCGTGGAAGTTATAAGTAAGTAGAGTGTGAGTAAGAAAAACGAGACACGGAGATGCGAGGTCTTAGGTGACGGGAGACAAGCCGAGAGCGAGCGAGCGACGAGCTCGATCTCGCTCTCGGCTTATCCCCTCCTTGGGGCTCGAACACCACATACCCCCATTGTCCCCTTTGAGCACAAATCATGCCATGCAAGTTTCAACCACACAAAAGTAAGCCCGGGAATGAACCCGGCTGGCACAGTACATGACACGATCGAAAGCCATTGCTCTTCCATTTCTTAGTACTTGCAACTGCTGGTCCTTCACACGATGAAGTCATGTGAGATTTGATGTCAAGTTGATGCCCGGCTGTGAGATTCGCTGTGCAGTCATGCCACCATGGCATAGCAGCCAGCAGGGGTTGCCTTTCTCCAGTTAGTCACCTGTGTCAGTGAGGAGAGTGTGCAACGAGGCCAGAGGTCACCGTGTGATACTGACACAAACCCAACACTCCCCCATGACCCACGGCCGACTTGCACAACAGCAGAACAGGCACTACACCGACGTCACGAGACGTGACACGACGCAAGACTGTACACAGGCACTGGCACAACAGGTCAACCAGGAGGATTACGGGGACACAACAGACCAACAGCGTGAATTGCTGCCTTGAAGACATTGCTGCTAAGTGCCTGTGTGAGGAAGTCTGCACGTTGCTGTTGGGTGTCTACCCACACAATCTGAACATCGCCTGCAGCCACACGCTCACGCACAAAATGATGTTCCACATTGATATGCTTTGTGCGAGTGTGATGCATGCCATCATGCTCAGCAATAGCCTTTGTGCTTTGGTTGTCGCAACGCAGGGTGATGCAGCGAATGGGAACACGCAATTGCTGCAACAAACGACACAACCAGACACTTTCACAGGTTCCAGCACCAAGGGCAACATACTCTACCTCACTGGAGCTGCGTGCAACACAACCTGGCTTGCCACTCTTCCAGGAGATTGCAGTCCCACCGACTAAGAAGACATAGCCAGTGCGACTGCGTGCATCTGTGTCATGTGCCCAGTCACTGTCAGTGTACCCATCAACGACCACTGACGGCTGCGCCCGGTAACACAGACCAATGCGGGCAGTGGAGAGCGCATACCGCACAACACGTAGTGCTGCTTCCATGTGCCGTGCATGTGGTGACTGTGAAAACTACGCAAGGAAGTTGACAGCAAAGGCTACGTCTGCTCTGGTGGTGGTGGCAAGGTACATGAGAGACCCCATGACTCGCAGGTAGTCTGTCACGTCCACCGTCTCCCCCAGTTTTGACACGTCCAGAGTTTTCAACAACCTCTGCCCGGCGGGCGTCATCGGTGTTGAGGCGGTGGGGACAGACTCAAGCAGGGAAGCAAAGCGCTCCCCCAGGCTCCTGACGTACGCGGCCTGGTGGACGTGCAGAACGCGGCGAGGGCGGTTACGCTCAAGCTCCATGCCAAGAAACACCCGAGCCGGACCCAAGTCTTTCATCTTGTACGCGGACTGCAGCAGGGAATTCACAATTGACACAGCTTCGCGACTCGGGGATGCAATAAGCAGGTCATCGACGTACACGAGGATGGCAGCAAAGGGAGCCGACGGTGAGTGACAAAGAGGGAGGGATCCACCGTGCTCCAGCGATATCCCCCCTTCTCCAGGTTGGAGGTGATCTCCTGGTTCCAGCACCGTGGTGACTGCTTGAGGCCATAGAGGGCCTTTCTCAGTCTCCAAACTCGATTGGTGCCGTCGGAGAACCCTGGAGGCTGCACCATGTAAATCTCTTCATCCAGCCGACCGTGCAGAAAGGCATTGTTTACATCCATCTGCTCGAGCTCCGAGTCGTGGTGTGCGACAAGGCTCAGGAGGGCTCGAGCTGTGGTGTAGCGTCCGACGGGAGCAAAAGTCTCGTCAAAGTCAACGCCGGGGACTTGAGAAAACCCCTTTGCCGTAAGCCGGGCCTTGTACTTGTCGAGCTCGCCGTTAGGCTTGTACTTACGACGGAAGACCCAACGAGCATCGATCGCCTTGCGGCCTGGTGGGAGATCGACCAGCTCGTATACGGCGTGGTCATCCAGGGCTCTCAGCTCGTCTCGCATGGCAGTCTCCCATTGCTGGGAGTCGGGTGCTACCCGTGCCTGGCGAACAATGGTCGGGTCAGGCAGGGCGACAACAGTTGCATTGCACTCGGCAATGCTCCCAAGGATGGCGACCTCGAGTGCACGCTCATGCTCGGACGTGAGCAGTGTGTACCCAAGGACAGAGCTGGGATGCACAACTCTTGTGGCTAGGCCCAGGGCGTCTATACCAGTAGGCAGCGCTGGGGACTGTCCAGACAAGGTCTGCGAAGGTTGAGCAGAGGGCGCTGTAGCACTAGAGGAGCGAGAGGGAAGCGCACGCAGACGTCCGCCACGAACAAAAGGTTCGATGGGGGCATGGCGTGGAGGAGCACTGGGTGGACTGGGCATGACTGGAGTGAGTGGACTGGATGGGGACGCAGCAGAAGGTGCGGGAGAGATGGACTCAGCAGATGAGGACTCAGATGAGGACACCACAGGGGATGACGGAGCTCCAAGCGAGCTAGACGACACCGACGGGGGGGCGTCAGAGGATGGTGGAGTCACAGTGCCGGCCATTGCAGAACGCTCCGCAGGTGAAGGCTGCTGAGACGTGACAGCAGCAGGGACGGCAGGGGCAGACGGGATTGCAGGGCCAACCTCCCCCCGCAACCGAGAGAGCGGAAGCAAGGAGGCAGCAGACGAGTGACGATCGAGGTCACGGAGAAACACGGACTCGAAGAACAAGGCATCACGGGACTCAATGACGCACTGACGCTCTGAGTCCCAAAAGCGCCAGGCTTTCGACTGAGAGGAAACGCCCAAGAAGGGGCAAAGACGTCCACGCGGGGAGAGTTTGCCGTCGCGGAGATCCTCGGGGATCCAGACAGAGGCAATGCTACCCCAGACGCGAGCCAGACGGAGGTCAGCACGGGAGCCGTACCAACGCTCAAAGGGCGTAACGGTGCGGGGAAGAGGACCGTGAGGGACGCGATTCCACACCCAGGTCATATGGCTCATTGCCTCAAAGGCAAAGAGAGGGGGGAGCCCAGATTCAGACAGAAGCGTGCGGACACCGTCGGCAAGGGTCCGATTCCAACGCTCAGAAACTCCGTTTTGCTGGAGTGTGTAGGGAGCCGAGGTCTCCAGACACACCCCTTGGGACTCAAGAAAGTGGGCGGTGGGTCCAAGGAACTCACCGCCACGATCACTGCGAAAGACTCGCAGTGAACGCTGACACGCACGTTCAGCCTGAACAAGCCACGACGCGATGACAGAAGCAATATCACTCTTCTGACGAAGAGCGAAGATCCAACGGAAACGGGAAAAATCGTCAGTGAGGCACAGGACGTAACGCCCCGCCCCCCCAAGAAAGTCATGGGGAAGAGGCCCCATGACATCGGCATGAACAAGATCGAGAGGATGAGCGGACTGGGAGTCCGAAGAGGCAAAGGGTGAACGATGCATCTTGCCTTGGGCACAGTCCAGGCAGTCAGAGAGGCATGGCGCAGGGAAGGTGGAAGGGGACAAGCCAACAGCAGGTTGAAGGCAAAGCATGCTAGTGATAGCATCAGTGTGCACATGGCCAAGGCGGCGATGCAAGAGCTGGATATCAGCAAGAGAAAGGGAAGGCGTGACGTGAACAAGGGACAAGCCAACAGCAGGTGCAGAGGGGGCATGAAGGGGAACACGGTACAGCATGGCACACTTAACCCCCCGCAAGACGACGCGACCAGAAGAGGGAAGACTGACAGTGCCCACGCCCTGACTAGCGGAGAAATCCATGCCCTGATCGTCGAGCGACGGCATTGACAGCAGGCTGAGTTCCAACGAAGGCACGAACAGAACGTCAGGCAGAAACAGCACGCCACTGGGACCGACGAAACGGACAACACCAACGCCTTGGACGGGAAGGAGCTGACCGGAACCAGTGCGCACAAAGCGAACAGAGCCGACAGGACCCAAGGAGACAAAAGCGGACCGAACAGAGGTCATGTGATGAGTGGCTCCGGAGTCAAGGACCCAGAAGCCACCAGAGACACGGACATGGGGAAGGACGCCACAGGTGGCAACAGTGCCGACGGAGGGCGGGGATGAGGCACAGGCAGCAAGACAACGAGGAAGAACGACAGACTGCCAGTGCTCGACCCACGGAACAGACGAGGATGGCAGCCCAAGGACGTGACCGGGGGGGTCCCCACGAAGGACTATGTCACTTTGACAGGCAAGACCTCTGGCCAACGAAGACACACTCTCACCTCCCTGATCACGAAGGTAAAGACGCTGGAGGAGAGACTGCTCTAGCTGGCGCTCGCTGTCGATGGAGGCTGCAGACGATGGAGCAGGCGCGCTCGAGGGAGAGGCAAACCATGGGGGAGGGACGTAGGCCGAGGAAGGTGGGCCCGCGAAGGCAGGCGCTCCATAGGGCGGTGGCCAGCCCCAAGGGTAGAGGACAGGCGGATGGACGCCGGCGACACCGGCGGTGGGGTAGGCATGAGCTGGGGAGCTAGTAGATGACGTAGAGCTAGAGCTGAATTTAACATCGGAGGAAGAAGAGGATGGCCCGCTGGTGCGCGCCCAATGGGCACGCATGGCACGTGCGAAGCGGACGTCGTCAGGGGGTGCAGGGCACTTGCGAGCGGAGTGCTCACAGGAGCCACAGTTCCAGCACACCACTTCACCAGGAACATGAGACGATGCAGCAGATTTGCCCTTCCCCTTGCCTTGTCCACGCCCGCGTCCACGTCCACGACCTTGGGATGCAAGGGCCGTGGCTGTAGAGGGAGAAGAGGAGGAAGAAGAGGATGGAGACGAGGCCGATGCAGCAGCGGAGGAAGAAGTGGTGGCGGCGATGGAGACGGCGGCCACCCCTGTGACTGCAGTGCGATGAAGGCGCTTGTTTTGGAGGCTCGTCCACCACGTTCCGAGCCTATCAGCGACAAAGTCCCAGAGGTCACCAACGCCAGGAGGGGAATCGGGTGGAACAGGCTGGGAGGCAAGACGCTGCAGCTCGTCTGCCTTGACATCGCGGAGAAGGTCCGACAGCTCGGGGATCAACCCGTTGACCATGGTGTGCACAGCTGACAGCTGACCTTGTGCAGCCTTATCAAGCTCGCGAAGCAGCTTGAGCCCGCGTGCCCAATAGGCGTCGGCCGACTCGTCCGCTCGCATTAAGAGCGTGTTGAACTGAACGGTGAGGGCACTTTGTGCCGCCTGACCTGTGACTGTCGTGCGGCGACGAAGCATAGTGTACGCACCGACTGGGTCAGCCAAACGCTGAACAGCGGGGTTAGCATTGTAGGTGCCAACCTCGTCGACGAGAGTCTCAGGGGCAGCAGCAATGAGGGCGCGGACGGCGCGAGCAGACTCGTCAGCGACAGGGGTGAAGGAAGGTGTGGCAGGGAAGTAGTATTCCCAAAGACGTTCTCCTTGGGCCCATGCACTAAACCGGTTCTCCCAGGAAGAGAAAGCAAGTCCAGTAGAAAAGACAGGGGGCTGGGAGAAGAAGTCATGCTGGCGGGAGACTGCGGCAGGAGAGACAGTAGATGGGGTGACAGCAGGGTTAGAGGCAGCAGAGTTAGCATGTGGGGTGGAAGAGACACCGGCGCCAGCAGAAGAGCCAGCGGGCAGAACAGAGGCAGCAGGCAGCCGCTTGAGCACAAGCGCAGCCACCTCATCTGCGAAGGCGGCGCGGTTGTCATTTGCGACTTTGAGACGCTCTTCGGCATCACGCTGAGCATCGCGAGCGAGGGCCAGCTGGCGCTGAAGGTCTGCTATGACCGACTCGTCGTCACCAGGCATGGTGACGACTAATGGGCCCTGCCGAGAAAACTTCGGCAGAGTTTCCCCCGCCCCAGTGGGCGTGGGAAAAATGGGAATGCCTTAGGCACCATGAATATGTGCTGCAAGACAGCCCGACCCAAATCACACAGACAAGCCACCGCAGAGGAGAGAGACAGAGGACGGGAGAAAGGAGATGCAGACAAGGAGACCTCACGAGGAATGTGAGGGGCTGCGCAAAAGAGCAAGGACAGGCGGGACAATAGAAGCAGCTGCAGCGGAGAGCACAGAGACGCAAGACGCAACCGGCACAATCAGTGCCAGGCAGCCTGTGGTGAAGGCGGCGCCAACGGTAGGAAGGACCGCCGCTGCAACGACGGCCGCTGTGACAAGTGTGGTGATGTCAAAGGGTGCTGATGCAGATGCTGCAACAGCGACGGCTGTGGAGGTGCGAATGGCCGTAGCTGCAGCGGATACGGCAGAAGCTGCAGAAGCTGTTGCAGAGGCCACAGATGATACAGCTGCAGCTAGCTGTGTCCCAATGTCAGCCGCTGCCGCAGCCAACGGTCCAGCTACAACGGCCGCCTCAGTGTAGGATTCGGCGGCGCGGCCAGCTGACGTTGATGCAGGGGCACGTGCTGCTCTAGCTGCTGCGGCAAACGTGGCAGCAGCTGCAGCTGCCGCGTCTATCACGGCGGACGCAGTACGTGTGAAGGTACGAGCAAACTCTAGCGCGTCTTGACGCCAAGTTGAATGCGGCAATGCAGCAGCGGCGTCGTGCGGCTGCTGAATCCCCCCAGAGGCACCAGGGGAGGGAGGTCTTACCGGGCGTTGTAGTGCCGAGCTCTCCCCTGAGTCGCCACCGAGATCCTCCCAGTGCGCCAGCGTGACGGCGACCACCACCAGACGGTGGTGCGGAGACTGCTACAAGGGTGCAGTGCAGATTCTCCACAACGCCGCTTGCTGCTCCTGTCACGTTGGTTATGCGGCTGCTGTGGTGCAGGTGTTTGCTGCAGCTGCTGTTGTTGCTGCCGTGCTGCTACTGAGCTGCTGCTGAGTTGCTGCTGAGATGTTTGCTCAGCAGCTGCTGATCTGCTGCTGAGCTGCCGCTGGGCTGTTTGCGCGCAGCTGTCGAGCTGCTGCTGAGGTGATGCTGCGCTGCTGCTAAGCACTTTGCTGAGCAGCTGCTAATATGCTGCTCATAAGGTGCTGCTGGGCTGCTGCTGCGGATCTAAGGAGCTAAGGAGCTAGATCCGCTACTGTTGATAAGGTGCTGCTGCTGGGCTGCTGCTGCGGAGCTAAGGAGCTAGATCCGCTACTGTTGATAAGGTGCTGCTGCTGGGCTGCTGCTGCGGAGCTAAGGAGCTAGATCCGCTGCTGCAGGGATGTTGCTAGGCTGCTGCTGTTGCGCTGCTCAGGCTGGGATGTTGTTCACGTTGCAGCTGCTGCAAATAACGCTAGGAGACGGCAACGGGCCCCGCCACGCTGCCGAAAATTTTTCGGCAGCGTTTCCCCTGCCCCAGTGGGCGTGGGAAATATGGGAAGGCCGTTGGCACACTTGTAGGAACCTGTTCCAACCCCACCCAACCCAGGAATAGAGGGGAGCCCAACCAGCAGGAGGAGGGGAAGACCAAAGAGCCCCGACAGCAGAATGCCGTCACTCACAGCTGCTGTGGCTACAGCAGTCAGCTGCTGTTATGCTGATGAGTTGTGATGGCGGGGTGGAGGCGTGACGCCAAGAGTGGCCGTCGCGGGTTTGACCCAGGATACGTGGACAGCAGATCGATCCGCTGCCCGTCTTCCACGCAACCTGCTCTGATACCAGTAGGGTGCTGCGTTAGACAAGTAGGCAGCAGCTGAGGCGAGGCTTGGAAGACACCAAGCAAGCAATGGGTTATCGTGGAAGTTAGAAGTAAGTAGAGTGTGAGTAAGAAAAACGAGACACGGAGATGCGAGGTCTTAGGTGACGGGAGACAAGCCGAGAGCGAGCGAGCGGCGAGCTCGATCTCGCTCTCGGCTTATCCCCTCCTTGGGGCTCGAACACCACATACCCCCATTGTCCCCTTTGAGCACAAATCATGCCATGCAAGTTTCAACCACACAAAGTAAGCCAGGGAATGAACCCGGCTGGCACAGTACATGACACAATCGAAAGCCATTGCTCTTCCATTTCTTGGTACTTGCAACTGCTGGTCCTTCACACGATGAAGTCATGTGAGATTTGATGTCAAGTTGATGCCCGGCTGTGAGATTCGCTGTGCAGTCATGCCACCATGGCATAGCAGCCAGCAGGGGTTGCCTTTCTCCAGTTAGTCACCTGTGCCAGTGAGGAGAGTGTGCAACGAGGCCAGAGGTCACCGTGTGATACTGACACAAACCCAACACACCTCTCTTTACACTTCCAAAGATACTTAACTTAGAAAACTCAATGCGTCCTCTTGCTGTGAAACCCATTGATGCTCGCATATAATTGTTCCATGCTGGTGCATCACTGGGTCGGACTTGCTTGCAACATAAGCAAAAAGCTAGGCTAAGAAGCTCCCAGTGAGTCTCCTTGAGATCCGGTCTGTGCCTTCACAGCCATTGTCAGTGTGAACTCGTTCCAGGCTACTCCTCACTACAACTTGAAGCGTAAAAAATCCATGAGACTCCTTAATCTACCCTTGTGGAACACTTCCTAATCTTCCTCTCGCATCATATGCTAGGATGTCTGCCAACTTCTCGGAGTTCCAACAGTAACAGCACGCTGTCTAAGTTGTTGCCACAACTCAGACAGTGTGCGCCACAGCCACCCTCCCACAACCGACATCATACCTTTTGTTTCAGGCCAAGCTCACACACAGGAGCAAACGTTTCCCGCTATTACAGTGAGCTGATGGAACGCCTAACACCGCATGTGAGCTTCAAGCCTTGTGTACCTTTGAGAAAGTTGTTTCCTGAGGTACGATCGGGAAGATAGGAGGGAGGGAGGGAGGAAGGGAGGGAG
>SZWC01006757.1:40139-50430 GCA_023375785.1 Penium margaritaceum | reverse complement strand
CAAGACCCGCCAGGAGAAAGCAGAGCAGGATAGACAACGGCTGACATTGCGTCCACATGTTGGGCACACACGGGGTTGCACGCGTGCATGGGGGTTCACGCATACATGGGGGTGCATGCGTACATGAGGGTGCATGCACGCACATGGGGGTGCACGTGTGCTCATGGGGGTGCATGAGCACACATGGGCGTGCATGAGTGTGCATGGGGGTGCGCACGCACATTGGGGCACACCGAAGCTGCCACGGACATTCCTGAAGGCGATGCCCCACGCAGCAACCCAACGAGACATGGACCCCTATGTCAGCCGGGGGGCTGCAAGCTGCCTTGCCTCGAGGGATGTCGGCAGCAGCATCGCAGCGCAGCTAACTCCTGGCCCTGCTCCAGGCCATCCTCCCCTGCACGCCGCACAGCCTGCTGCACAGCCTGCTGCATGGCCTTCTGCATGGCCTTCTGCATGGCCTGTCGCACGGCCTGCTGCATGACTTCGTTGAGCGGGCACTCCAGGCCAGAAAGAGGCATGCCCTTACTCTGACCCCTCACACTACTCCGTGAACGTACACATGCTGCCATGCCAACATGGCAATGCCATCACGCCATGCCACCTCAGCCATCGTCGTCGTCAGTCCACAGGTCGATAGACCTCTCCCGCCTCTCCATCCGGGCCACAAGCTCGCGCTGCACGCCGCTGCCCACCACCGGCGCCGCCGCCGCCGCCGCAGCAGACGCTGCACCAGCCGCTGCAGCGGCAGAAGTGCCCCGTGCACGCCGACTCACGACCGTGCTGCTGCCGTCCCACCTACCCCTGCCCGCCTCCTCCCTCCCATCCTCCTCCTTCCCTCGGACACGCCTCCGAGGCACGCTGACGCTCTGCCCCTCTATCCTCCCACTGTTGACCCCTGCCTCGCTCTCGCTGGAGGCAACAGGGAGGCCGAGGGCGGCCTCACTTTGCCCCGTATAGGCCTCCTCCAAACCCGGCCGGTCCCCGACACCTCCCCCGTCCTCGACTGGCCGCACTCGCGACATGCCTTGCCGTCGCGCTGCAGCCGACAGGCTCGGGCCCTGGCCCTTCGCACCCACGGCCACATCGCGTTGCCCCAGCCCTCCTAACGCCGCGGCAGATGCACCGGGGCTGTCATGCGGCACTGCCGCATGACGATGCTCCCGCCCACTGCGCTGCGCTGCCCCACCTTCCCGCACACGATACGCAGGGCCCCCATGCTGCACCTGCCCTCCGGCCTGGTCCCCGCCGACCAGCAGTTGGGCTCGAGTGCCCTGCGCGACCCGACTGTGCTCGACCTTTCCTGCGGAGAACTGTGGAGAGTCTCCACCCCTCACTTCGTCAGAGGAGGAGAAAGCCTCCATGGAAGCTTCAACAGAGCCACCCACAGGCCGGAAGACTGGGCTTGGACTGCGCTCCCCCCGTGCCCTGCCACGGCCTCCGACAACACCCCCACGTATCCGAGGCCGCTCAGGTCCCTCCACTGCCCCAGAGGGAGTTGGCACGTCGTCAGCGGTGGAAGCACCGTACATACACGGTGTTCCACTGCTGCTTGCCGCAGCAGCTGTGCCGCCACCAACACCAGTGTCTTGCGCCAGCCACGAAGGCAACGGCTCTCTCTGGAGCGAACGACGAAGCGGCAGCCACGACGGCGTCTGTGTTTGCTGTGACACCACAGCAGCCCATGCACTGCCCCGCTCGCCAGCAGTAGCTGCACCAGCGGCAGGAGCAGCGCCTCCACTTTCCCTGAGCCCGCCTGCCCGCAGCAACCGCTGAATGGCAGACAACCGCACTCTGCCGCTGCTTCTTCCACCAGCCACGCCGTCGTCGCCAACGCCGCCGCTGCCACTGCTGACCATAGCTTCAACACCACCGCTATGGAGTGCTTGGAGCCACTGCAGCCACAGGGGCTCCGTCTTTGCCGCCGACGCCCCCCATGCCGCTGTCCCCATCGCCCTCTGCTGCACCCAGCCACCGCCAGATGGCCGCCGGCCGGACGGCCGCTCGCACACCTGCTCTCCCACTCCTGTGATGTGCACCAATGGCGTCGTCGCCGGTGGAATCGACGACTGGGATGGGGATGCATGCCACTGTCTGCGCTTGCCTTCTCCTATGTGCAACATTTGCTGGAAGACATCGCCGCGTCCGTCGACGTTGTCGTCGTCATCGCTCTCCAGCTCCTCCTCCTCGTTCTCCTCATTGTTGCAGTTGGCGTCGTCAAACCCATGACGTGCCACATGCCACGGCACAAATGTCATGTTCTCCTCCTCACGCCCCACATACTCCTTCCCAGCACCACTCATTTCCCACGGTAGGAGTCCGACCACGCGATCTCCTCTCGAGGTGCCACCTCCAATGTCACCATGACCAACAACGCCATTGCCGTCACCGTCGCCGTAGCCTTCGTCGCCGCCCTCGCCATCGTCTTCAACATTGCCGATGAAACTGCTATTGCGCCGCCCGGCAGCCCCCCGACCACCCACCGCCACTGCTCCGCCCCACAGGCTGGCCCTCCTGCCCCCACCGCCTCCCACCTCCTCCTCCTCCTCCCATCGGTTCCTCCTTACCTCACCCCCCTCCTCCTCCCACGGCCTCTCCGGCCCCTTTATTACCCTCAAAAACTCCCTCCTCTGCGCCTCAAACTCTTCCCTCTCTCTCCTCAGGACCGCCTTCTCTCGCGCCTGCTGTTTCTTCTGCTGCATGCGCTTCCACTGCCACTTGGTAACTCCTCCGGGAAACGTCCGCGGGCCACCTCCCCCGCGCACCTGCACCGCTGCCCCTCGCCCTCTCCCTCCCCATCCACCTCCCCCTCCTAGTCCGACCTCGTCCAGCACCGGAACGCGCGCGCGTCCTGACGGCATGTCCACGGGCGTGAGGATGCGGACGAGTCCTCGCGGAAACAAGGCCGTTTGCGCATGATGCGCGGGGGAGGTCCACATGGAGGCGCGCACGGGCGCACGGACGGGGGCGTGCGAGGTGGAGGCGGAGATTGCTGTGGCCCCGCGCGGAGGGAGGCGGCCGCTCCGCACTCCTCCCCATCGACATTGCCCCGCCGCCTGTACCATGACCTCCCGGCTGGCCAAGCGCTAATCTGCCGTTGCACTCATTCTGATTTTAAAGGCAGCGCTTATGAAGGGTTTCCGCCCGACGCCCGTTAAAGTTGGGCTTTGTTTGGGTGTCTCCGCAGCAGACTGCGACCTCGTAGTGAACTGCGGATTGACTGCTGAAGGACGCCCTTTCGACGACCGTTACTCCGAAGGAACACGGACGGCCCCACGGCAGTCAACGTGCCAGCGTCAACGCTGTCGGACGACGATCTTGGTTGTAGTTGAGGCATCTGTCCGCATACAACAGCGTAAACCGGACTGCGGCTTCCTACGTCTAAGCTCATTGAGACTGTGGCCTCCATTGAGGAGAAAAAACCAACCTTCAACACTCGTATCAGAGCAGTTGTTCCTCGTGACCACCTCACGCTTCCGCTTCTCTCCCTCAACCTAACCACATTTCTAGGCCTTATCACACAGCTAGGTCCTACCAGCCCATCCTTTAGACAACCGCTTTTTGGGCTTTCCCCACGGTTGCAGCCAAGTCTTCGGCCCGGCTCGCGTTCTCCTCACATTTTTTAACGATTTATGACAAATTTTCTTTGCGCTTTGGTAGTTGCCGGCAACCCAACGCCTCCACGGCTCCATGTTTCCATAGATCCTCCGGCTATAATGTTAAGAGACTTGGTACACTAGAAGGAGGCTAGTCGCACGAGTGGAGTGAATGTCACACTGGCAGGAGGACTGTCGCGCTTGCATAGTTTCGGGCACGATGGCTGCTGTTAAGCTTGCTAGGATGCAACAGACCCATGCATTGCATTGCCAGACCCGCACAAGGGCAACCAAGCCCGCACGAGGAGCAAAGAAAAGATGGTGCAGATGGAGAAGGGACTCTGGAGCCATGTGAGTGAGGCTGACTCTGTTGAATCCTCCATCTCCGCTACCGAGGCCCATATCCACCGTTAGAAGCAGAACCACGCCCTTGCCACCATCTACCTCCACCTCGCCGAACAACAACAACTCCATGTCCATGGCATCCTCACCTCAGAAGAGGTTTGGAACAAGCTTGAGCCCACCTATGCTTCCAAGTCAATCTTCATAAACATGTAACAGCATCGTTGTTTTCACACTATGAAGATGGATGAGTCGGGCTCCATGATGGATTCTCTCAACATGGTGAAAGTTTTGGCTGACCTACTTGCCGCAATTGAGACCCCTTTCAAGGAACATGTTCTCAAGCTGACCATCCTTCTTGGCCTTCCTAACAACTACACTCCTCTCTTTGTTTTCTTGGACTAGCATGACGACAAGCTCTCATTTGATGACGTGGAAAAGAGCCTACTCTTTGAGGAGGAGCACCACAAGGAGGGAGAAGAGGAAGTGGACTAGACGTAGCCCTCATCGGCAACTTGATTCACGGGATGGTGCTGTATCAACCAATGATAGCAGAGGTGGAGGGGCAAAGAAGGGCAAGTGCCACTACTACAGGAATCCATGCCATTGGATACGCAAATGCTGGAAGAAGAAGGTGGACGCGGAGAGATAGTTTGACAACTCCGCCAACGCCGTTGATTAAAAGAGTGGATTCATGAGCACCATCTCGGTCCTGCACATCTCTGCCAAGAGTGTCGTATTCTTTATCATCAACTCGCGAGCCGCTCGGCACAAGACTCGTCGCCAAGAGTTGTATGTTGTGTACACCGCTATTGAGCCCCGTTATATATACATGGGTGAAAACTATGTGCGGATGGCAGTGGGAGGAAGTGAGATTTTCTTTTCTGCTTTTGCCCAGGAGAAGCACTTGGAACGTTGTGTGGAGAAGATGCTCCATGTACCAGAGCAAGCAACCAACCTCCTCTTTGTTTCCTCTCTCATCCCCCAAGGTTTGTAGGTCCGCTTTGAGAATGGTACTTGCGCCATCTCACCATGTGCGAGCCAGGTGCTTGCAAAGGCAGAGAAAAAAATGGCCTCTATTGTCTTTTTATGGCATCGGAGAAGGGAGGTGCCTCGGCAGTAATTGTGAGAATGGGAGACGGCGACATTGGCTTGTGGCATCGCCAGCTTGGACATCTCAATTTTGGTTAAATCATCTCCATACAGGTGATAGTGCGCGGCCTGTAGCTGAAGGAGGTGAAGCAACTGGTGCGTCCGCCTACAACAGCTACATCAAAGGGAAGCAAGCCCGCTCTCCATGCTTTACGGAGGCGAAGGCAACAACTGAACTTCTCTCTCTCCCATGGACACTGACGTGTGTGGTCCCATGATATCATAATCCTTGTGTGGCAAGCTGTACTTTCTCACGCTCATTGATGTCAAGTCGTGGAAAACGTGGTGTTGTTTCTAGCCAGGAAAGATGAGTGTTTTGATGCATACAAGGCATGGTTGGCTACTGCACAGAATGAGAGTGGTAGGCGCTTGAAGGTGCTTTGCACAGATGACGAAGGCGAGTACCCCTCTTATGACTTCCACGACTTCCTCAAGAACTATGGGATCCAACACAAGGTGAAACCACCCGTAACATCACAAGTGAATGGCGTGACTGAACATGCCTATTACACACTCATGGAACATAACCGTAGCATGCTCAAGGCCGCCAAGCTCTTGCCAATATTTTGGGTGGAGATAGTCAATAGCGCCATGTACCTGAAAAGGTAGAGCACAACACGTGCTATGGCATTCATGACGCCAGGGAAGGCGTGGACGGGATGCAAGAAAATTATCACGCACCTGGTTGGGTGCCGCGCATTTGTCCATGTGCCCGTCGGTGACTACAACAAGCTAGATGACAAGGATGTAAAGGTTGCCTTCCTCCGCTACGACACCATAGGATACTGGTTGTACAGCCTCATCGCACATGACATTGCCCGCAGCTATGATGTGGTATTTAAGAAGGACGTGAACAACTGGATATGGAACCCTATGGACGCACTTACTGACTCTTGAGCCAATGGGAGCCAAAGAGCTTGCATCTGAAGAGGAGCGAGTGAAAGGTAATGGTAATAAGTCAGCAGAGGGAGCTGAGGAGGGAAAGTAGCCGGCAACCAAAGCAGACAAGGAGCAGCTGAGAAAGCAACAACAGCTACCACGGAGGTCTACACACCTCAATCATGGTGTATATGGTCATGTGGAGCCGCTGTGGCAATCAAAGGGTCTCACAAGAAAAAAGAGGTCGTTGGAGGAGCTGTTGAATACGTGCACTTTTTCATCTTTACCGGATTCTTCTGACCTCGAGCTCCTCTTCCTCATGGGCATTGACAACCCAACGACATTCAACAAAGCCATGCGCTGTGACCATGTAGCAGATTGGTGTGTCACAGTAGATGAGTAGTACAAGGCACTCATGAAGAATGATACCTAGAGTCTCAAGAAAGCTCCACATGGTAGTTGGGTAATTGGCTACAGGTGGATCTTCCGGTGCAAGCGCAGTGCCGATGATAAGGTGCTCAGGTACAAAGCAAGACTGGTTGCAAAGGGGTATGCGCAGCCTCATGGTGTGGATTACAACGAGACGGTGGTGCAAAGGTCGTACAAAGCATTGCAAAGCTTCCATCCATGCAATCCTTGCTCTTCCCCTTTCCATGGACTGGGAGGTGCACCAGCTGAATGTGACGTGTGCATTTCTGAATGGTGACCTTGAGGAGGATGTGTACATGGAGCAACCGGAGGGGTATGTGGTGGAAGGAAAAGAAAATCATGTCTGCAAGCTTGTAAAGACACTCTACGGCTCGAAGCAAGCACCACATTTATTGTACCACAAGATTGATTAGTAGCTGGCTAGCCTTGGTCTTTTGGACAACAAGGCACGTCATGCGGTCTATGGGTGCACACAGGACGCAAGCTAGGTCATCATCCTGCTCTCTGTTGATGGCTTCCTTATTACCTCTGACTCAAAGTCTCTCCTGAAAGATTCAAAGGATTCCCTTGCAGTGAGGTTTGTCATGAAGGTCATGTGAGAGCTGAGCTACTACCTAGGTCTCTAGGTGAAGTGTGATCGGCATCAATACCCGAGCCAAGCATGCTTCCACTCACTCAAATGCACACCGTTTGCGTCTTGTGTTAAATTCATGCTCGCAAAGTGCCGGTCACATCGAGCACAGGACCACCTTGCGTGGTCAGTCGTTAGATTGTGACAGGCAATATGACAGCTACCGAGATCCTAAAGACAAACGCTCAAACTTCGCGAATCGAAGTTTTAACATTCAAAGGATAATTGGACCACTTGGACTTGAACCAAAGGAGAAACCAAGTAACATGTGATTTATCCATGACAATGATGGTTCACCAACCAATTCATTCAAAAAGGCCATTTATTAGGTGAAAGTAAGAAGCATTTAGTTAAGTTTTTAAATGAAAGTGAGGGAAAGTACGGAATGTGCCATGGCGATTCAAGCAAATTCCTTCTAAAAGGTGAGTTCAATCACGTTCGTGGTACCTTTCTTCAATGATTTCAATCAACTAACATTCAAATACTAGAAGGTGCCAGCTGATGTCAAACGCGCCTACAAGGTGTGGATTCAAATTGGTGAATCATGGGAGTTGCGGTGGCCACTCTAAAGATTCCGTGTTTACCATGAACTCAGCTTGCCATCATTAAGCCTGTTCACTCGGGAGAGTGGAGGTAACATGACAATGTAGTTCAAAGGATACTGAGCGGGTGCTCCCTTGAATGTACAAGCTGACACTAGAGGAGATGAATCCTTTGTTATTCTTGGCTTTACTCGACAAGTGAACCTGAAGTACGAGTCATCAAATAACACACTTATCATCAGTAACAAGTGTACGATACCCATGATCGATACCAGTAAGGTAGTTTTTTGCATGGAAGGGTACACACGAAGTGTCAGATTGAAGAAAGTCAACCTTCTTGACTTTTTCGACATGGTGCTAGGTGAAACTTGGCTCTGTAAAAACAAGGCTCTCATGTGCTATGAATCATAGCACTTGATCCTTCAAAAGGGACAACATCGATTTACGTTGACTCCAAGTACGGAACGGGCAGCAATGCAAGAAAAAATCCATGCCTACTTGTCTGTGATGTCGGTCAATAAACGTACTTGACAAGGCTATCTTTACTTCTCTGCTCAGCTATAGAAAGTGGAAGATGACGTGAAGGAAGTTACACCACAAGAGATGAAATCTATATTGGAGAAGTTCTTGGATGTATTCAAAGTCCACCGGCCGGGCTTCCACCAGAACAGCACATGGGTCACAAGATTCTATTTCAACTAGAGGTGACTCCACCATGTAGACCCATGTGTTTCCTTAGTCCAGGAGAAAGGCAAGAGAGGCCAAACACCAAATCAAAGAGTAAAAGGCGAAAGGTTGGACCAATCCAAGCAGCTCGTCGTATAGTGCGCCAACTATTTTTGCGGAAAAAAATGGGATGTGGTTTATGTATGTACATGGACTACCGAATGTTGAACAAGTTGACGAAAAATCAATTCTCCTTACCGCAAATTGAGGACCTATTTGACAAACTCCAAGGGGAAAAAATACTCTTGTCCTTGAATTTAACTCCAAGGGTACCATCAAGTAGGCATCACGGAAGATGATGTACCAAAACAACAGTTTGAATGCACATGGGACAATATCAATTCCAGGTTTCGTACTTTAGACTAACAAAATCCCGGCAACCTTCCAAGGAGAAATGAACCAAATCATTATGAAGAATCTCAGCCAATTTTTCTTGATTAAAATAAATAGAAGAGCACAAAGAACATCTGTGCAAAGTCCTTACAATCATCTAGGAGTATTGTATCCATGTGAAAGTAAGGAAGTGCAACTTTGCACAAGATGGACTTGAATACCTTAGATGCATAGTATGCAAAGACAGTGTTTATGTTGACCCAAAAAGGTCCAAGCCGTGGTAGGTTGGCCACGTCTGGAGAATATTGGAAATATTTTGTCTTTTATTGGCCCGTAAACTACTTTTGATGGTTTATGCAAAGGTTTTTTCCCCATGTAGCGATGTAAAGGTATTTCTCCCTGGTAGAGATGCTAACTAGGCTCATGCAAAAACATATGGATTGGGAATGGATATCTGAGTACTAGAATGATTTCCTCGGAGTCAAAGAGCTTCTATCCACAACTTCCATCTTAGCTCTTCCTGATCCATCGCAACCACGGGAGGTATAATGTGATGCATCGGTAGTAGGACTTGGAGCAGTTCTCATGCAAAATGGTCATCAAGTTGCGTATGAGAGCCGGAAACTCAACCCCCTGGAGATGTGGTACACGAGTGGAGATCAAGAGCTCCTCGTGATGGTACACACTTTCAAGATGTGGTATTGCTGTCTTCTGGCATTGAGGGGGAGGGTATGACGATGCTGACAGACCATAGCTTAGTGGTGTTGATCCGAGCACAACCAAAACATTCAAGAAAATAGGTGCGTTGGAGAAAACACCCAAGCCAATTCACATTCACAAGGATATCTTGGATAGGACAAATCAACGTTTACAATCCACTATGCGGAAAACCTATGGAAATTCAAGTAGCCAGCACAGTTGGTTCATGTTTTATGGCCATTGCAACATAAAAAACACAAACACTAGATCCCCTTGCACCTCTACAAAAAGCACCTCGAAAGATTTTCCATTAGAATGATTTTGCAAACTGGATCTCGATCAGATACAATGTGCATTTTTTTCTTCAAGAATCTCAGAAACTAGACAGGCATGGGTTGGTGGAGGCCGTAGGAATTCACTAGCATGGAGAATAAATCATTGTGCCAAACTCGGAAGACCTTCGAGTGAAGATTATGTCCCAGTTCCACAACATGCCGATTGTAGGTCATGTCGGACCTCGAAAGACCAAACATGCACTCTCATACTACTATTGCTGGCCACGATGGAGTGTTGATGTCTGGAAGTATTGCATGACATGCGACCATGTCTTTGGAACAAGGATGGACTCCTCCAAGAGCTTCCCATCTCGGGAACTCCCTGGGAGTGCATAAGCTTGGACTTCAGCACAAATCTTTCGAACACGGCCTGTGGCCACAATTCAATGTTGACGTTTGTGATTATTCTTACGAAGATGACACACTTCATTCCTATGAACACTGATGTAAAAGTAGAGGAGAACACCTATCTCTTCTTTGAGGGTTTTGTGAAGTACCACGGCTTGCCGTTGTGCATCATCGTGGATAAAGATAGAATCTTTTGGTGCATTTGCTTTTCAAATGATGTACGATTACTTTGCCAGTAAGTCACAAATGATGTATGATTGTGATGTCAAGCAAGACCTC
>SZWC01006757.1:17639-35139 GCA_023375785.1 Penium margaritaceum | reverse complement strand
CCAGCATGCACCGCCTCATGCCAATCCATCGACCGGTGCTTGCGTCGAAGCGCTTCCCCGCTTTTCGCTGCCTCCCGCTGCGGCGCGGTAGTTTTGGTGGCGCATCATTGCTCTGCTGTGATCCCTCTGACTCAGCACGCTCCGGTGAATCATCGACGGGACGGCTCCCCGACAATCTCTCTCGTTCTGGCGAAACATCTCCCGAACGACCGGCACGTCCGGTGGATTTTCCATCGACGCCCGATGCACACTGTGCCGGGAGTGCGCGCCTTGGCACCCTCGGTGCCTCCTCCGCCGGATCCTTCCGGTGGATCTCCTCATCAGCTTGATCGCCATCGGAGTCCTCCGTGAAGACTGCCACCGCTGGTGCACTTTTGCGCTCTGATGCCGCATCCTCAACTTCGGCGTCTGCCGGCTCCTTCTTATAATCAAGGAGCTGGAACCACTCCCCCATCTTTGGGGAGTCCACCACGCCCGCATCGTTGCTGCTGATGTAGCTCTACTGCTTATCGAACTCGACGTCTTGGCTGTGGATTATCTCCTCCTTGTGCATGTCTTAGAGCCTGTACGCCTTATGCGCGCTCTCATAGCCAAGGAAGAGATACGAATTTGCCTGCGGCTCCAGCTTGCTGTCACGCCTCTGCGAAGCCTGCACCACCGCATGCGCCTTGCACCCGAACACTTTCAGGTGTGCCACACTTGGCTTGCGCCCGCTCCAAACCTCCTGCGGTGTCTTCTAGCCGCTCCTCCCCTTCAGCACTGCTGTAGGAGTGAGGTTGATGGTGTAGCTTGCCGTACGCACAGCTTCCGCCCAGAAGCTTTGCGACAATTCTGCATCCACCAATATGGTCCGTACCATGTTCAGCAGCGTCTGGTTCGCTCGTTCCGCCACGCCATTTGACTGAGGCGAATACGGCGTAGTTTGTTGCCATTTTATGCCCTGCTGCTTCATCCACCCGCTACAGCCCACATACTCTCCGCCGTTGTCACTTCGTAGCGCTCTGACTTTCCGGTCAGTCTGCCTCTCCACCACGGCGACGTACTCCTTCAGTCGGTCCAGGACCTCGCCTTTCCGCTTCATGAAGTACACAAAGAGTTTTCTGCTGTAGTCATCAATGAAGGTGACAAAGTAACGCGTGCCGCTCTTTGACGCCGTCTTGAATGGTCTGCACACGTCACTGTGCACGACCTCCAGCAGGTCCGAGGCGAGATTCACGTTCTTGTTGAACAGTTTGTGCCGCGCCTTGCCCAAAATGCAAGGCTCGCACTTTTTGTGCAGTGCTGCATCTGTCGCCTCTTCCACACCGTCAATGACGAGGCCGCATACGAGCTCACACTTCGCCATCTCCTTCACGACTACGAGTGAGGAATGCCCTAGTCGTCGATGCCAGAGCTCCAGATCAGCTCCCCCTCCTTTGGCCAGGTTGACGGTGCGTTCTTGCGAGTCTGCTGAATCTGTCACCGCGGGGATCACCTTGGTCTCCACGATGTAGAGGCCTCCCTCGCGCTTAGCCTCCAGCACGGGCTCGCCGCCTTCGTCCTTCTGCACGACTGCCCGTCTTCTCCTGAAGAGCACCTCGTACCCCTTGTCAGTCAGGCGGCTAATACTTAGAATATCAGCCAAGCCAGGTACATGTTGCATGTCCTTGATGACGCGTTGCACCTGCTTTCCACCAACCACCACCTCAACGTCCACGTCTCCTTGGCCAGCCGCCGGCTCGACCTTGTCGTTTGCGACCACCATGGATTTGCTGGACTTGGTGTAGTTGATGAACCCGACCTTCTCGACCTGGGTATGCTCCTCCGCTCCGGAGTCAAGGCATCGCCGGTTGGCCTTCTTGAGGTAGTGGTTTTGAGTGACGTTGAGGAGCGCCTTCTTGCCTTTGGCGTCCTTGCCGCCGGCCTTTGCCTCCTCGGTGCACTCACGGGCCCAATGACCCTCCTTGGCGCAGTTACGACACGCACCCTTCTTGGCGCCCTTCTTGCCGCCGCCATGTCCGCCACCTCTCTTGGACCCGCTTCTGCCACCACGCGTTTTGGTGACGAGGGCCGATGAGGACGACGAGGACTCCCCGCAACTACGTCGCTACGCCTCGTTGCGGATGTACTCAGCGACCGCGCCATAGGTGAGCTTGTCCTCTGCCCATCCTCCCAAGACCGTAATGAGAGGGCTCCAACTGTCAGGAAGGGCCATGAGGAGGGCCATTGCCTGCAGCTGCGTGTCGATCTTCCATCCCACATCATTGCATTGTGAGGCAAGCGACTTGATCTGCTGCATGGCGGTGATGACATCATCTCCCTCCTCGATTGTCACTGTTAGGAGTCGCTTCATTGCGAAGATTTTGTTTGCCAGCGACTTGGATTGATGGATGGCACAAAGTTTTTGCCAAGCTTCGGCTGCCAGCTTGCAGCCCTAGAAGTAGCCCCACTGCGACTCGGCCGTCCCGGACATTAGCAGCATGAGCGCCTCTGTGTTCTTCTTTGCGAAGACCTCCTTCTGCGTTTCTGTCGCCGTCGCTTCGTCGAGGATTTCCGTTCCCTTCATGACCTCTAGCAGCCCCTTATGCGCGAGGTGCAGCTCGAAGTGCCACCTCCATAGCCCGTAGCCAGGACCACCTGCATACTTCTGGATGGGCTGCGTCTCCGTCTGTGCCATTTGCGCAGTCTTTAACTCCGGGACCTCAGAGCTTGGCGGCGATGTCGTCCCTGACGACAGTCCCGTCCGCCGCGAAAGTCGTGAGCGATGTGTAGACCGGTAAGGGCCATGGGCCCATAACCCTTTGTCAGAAAACGGCCCCTGGGTGGAGGCAGTTCCAACGAGGCCCGATGGGTCTATTGTGTGTTCACGGCTATGTTTTGTGCGGGTGGTTCTGTGTCTAAGCGTGAGCTTTCTGGTCGCCTCACGCTATGTTTCTGGGAGTTGAAGGCATTTATGAGACAGTCACTTTTTCGAAGGGGATAACGCAATTTTGCACTAGTTTTTTAACATGGACATGACGTCAACATTTGTAGGGCTAGTTATGAGCTCTCCAACGCACCAAACCGTGTGCGATTTGGATCACCGTAGCTCCCGCTACGTCATCCAAAGCGCAGCACCCAAAATCAGTCGCTCAGTCGGCGGCGAGCACCACGTTGCCCGCCGAGGCGCCCTCACACATCAAGGACCCATCAAAACGCCACTCCGGAGGCGCAGATGTCCCTAGGCGTAGTGGCGGCGCCCCTTGCGCCCTTGGGGTCTGTTTCGATGACTTAATCATCGAGTTTGGAGATGAGGATTGATGTGGGTCGAAACCTGTTCGCGGACCTTTAGTCCGAATTTCGACCAAGTCCCCGAGTAACAAACTGTACTACTGAGTTCCGGACTCCGAGCCATGATTTTGGCTACGTCCCTCTGTAACAAATTGCACTCCTGAAATCCGGCGGATCATCCACCGGACGCCTCGGCAGATCTTCTGGAGCAAAATCCCCATATGTCATTTTGTTACTCGTTCCGGTCAATTATTCACCGGAAGTCGAACCGCGGCCGGCTCCCAGAACCGCTGCGCACACCCCAACTTTGAAAGCCCATATCTCCCTCGTTACTAGTCCTATTCCGGTGAAACAACTTCCACCGAATTCAGCGACTCGTCAACTTTTAGGGGCAATCCTCCATTTTAGGATCCAAGCAATCCTCGAGTCGCCAGATCCATCGACGAGGATTTTTTTTTCTCTGGCGACTCGTCGGCGCCTCCCGGCGCCGCACTTGGACATACAGAGGGGCAAATCTTCAACAATCCAAACTTCTAGGCAAAAGAGATGTGCTAAGAAAATCCTCTTGATTTTTGCACATGAGTGAATTCTTTGGTTATCCCTCCAACACCGTTGCATTCTGATATCAAGTGTTAAGCCAAATAGACTGTGGTTTTTATACAATCACAACAACGTCTGAGTGACCTTGCTTTCATACAATGACCTTGGTGTGACAAGCCTCACTTGTGTAAACCAAAAAGAAAAACACCGAAACTATGTGGTTAGGAGGGAATGTGCTTGTACTATCAGCATATTGTACTAGTGTAAAAAGGTGTATGAATTAATTATGTGAAGTCTTCATTGGCTTTGACCCTAATTATGATATCCATGTTAGTCCTTGTCCCTAGATTTTGTCATGGGAAGCTTGGTTTCTTTGTCTCGAGGCTTCGTCACGTGTTTTTTACATATCCTAGTGTTTAGGACGGGTTCGCGTTTTACCGTCCGCACGCCACCATTAGAATTCATGACCATACGTCATTCAGGTGTTGTTTCCCATAGATGGTCATGGTATCCCCCGCTGTGAGGAAATTGCATGTGCTGTGCTGTCATCAATGGCTGAGATTCCACAATCCAAACGAAAATTCAAACTTCACTCCTTGTATGCACGGCCAGATTAAGGGTTGGTCTCTGAATGAAAAAAAATACCATCTTGTCAAGCACAACTTGCCTGCCTTTTTCCTCATGTGTCTTGACCAAATCCCCACACCTACTTGTCTTCATATTCTTCACTTTCTGGCTCAACTTTTCAAATACTAGTATAGTACAGAGTACATGTATAACGATGCTATGTACAATTCTCACAACACCATATGCACATTAAATTGCTTTGAAGCAATGTATTTCCAGGCATCCAACTTCGTGACAAGATTTTTGGTGTGTCTTGTAAGTTAAGCCTCCAAGAAATTAGGGTGCCTCCTGGCCAAGCTGGCACACTTACTAGGCTGACTACGTTGCAAGATTTTTTGGCACCTCTGGTGCCACACCTCTGGTGCCAAATATACTATCTTCCTATGTAGCATGTCATCTATGGGCACCTTAGATTTCACTCCCACTTATGGAGGTTCTAGACATGTTGGGAGATCCTTGGATTTCACACCTCCAATTACAGAATGAGATGTCGCCCTCAAACAATCCTCAAAATTCACACTCACAGGAGAATATAGCAAAAAATGAAGATTTCTTGTGTTAGAATTGTTGCAGGCAAGCTGGAAGAATAGGACTTATGGCAAGAACAAACCTTATGACACTTTGCTGACTTGTAGGTGGAGTGTAAAAATCCAATTCCACTCTCCTGTTTTTGTAATGCCTCTTTCTTAGACATAACTATGAGTTCAGATCAATTTGACATTTAACTACTGTCCCTCGGTCATTTTGGAGATGATTCATGGCCATTGTCTTCTCCTCACAGGGCATGTTTTTTCTTGGGAGTTTTCCTTTCTGGAGAGAGATTGATGTCACAAAGACCTTTCATTATGAGGGGACCCTACCTTGAAGAAGTTATGCAAAGTCAGTTTCTCCACCTCCTGCAAGCTCTCTTTTTCAAAGTGTGTGGATCCCAAAAGGTTCTGTTAGCTTATGATCTTGTTAGCAGCCTCTCCTCGTAATGTTCTGCGGGTGGGTGGTCCCATAGTGGAGAACTCAGATTTGGCAGCTGGCCTTGAATTTTCCCTTGTTAAACTACTTGTCACCAGCTAGTTTGTGCTTGTGTTACTGCCTCTTGCTCTCTCCTGCGCTCTTTTCCTGCTTCAGGGCTCCAAACCTGAAGGTCTTGACCAAATGGGGAGGCAATGTGCTTAAGGTAGGCATTTGTGCTCGCTGATTTCCATGGGGTCTGTAGTACTTACCTTGCTTGCTCGCGCAAGGAAGCAGTCGCTTACGAGAATGAGCGACGTTGAGTCCCAAGCTTTAGCTCACATTCTGATGAAACTTAGTGGTGACAGCTTCCTTGCATTTTCTTGCCAGGGAGTAATGATGGCATGATGACATTGTTGCCTTGTGCGACTATGGCTATTGCTCGGTGAATAGGTTTTTGGTCCATTTTTATTCGAAAAAGGTAGCTACAGAAACTCTTCCACTAAGGCACTTACTGCTGCTACTTCTTGTTTCCGCTCAATTTGAAGCTATTCATGATGTTTTTCTTCTAAATCCAGCTACTCCTTTAGGGTAAAAAATCCATTAGCCTCCATCATAAAATCTTGTGAGGCCGATGACATCACTGTATCACAAGCTTTAATGTTGTGCAATGTTTTTCCATCCTCACCAAATCCTTGCAAAGCATGCTATGTATTGCATGCTCTTGTGCTCCACACTATATATTTTATGTTGCGGTGAATCGTCAATGGCTCCAATATTCTTGGTTAAAGTGTGGGAATAAAGTCATCTTGTGGGACTTGAATAGCTTGTTGAAATGCTCCACTCCTTTAATCATCGTGTGTTCTACACTTCGTAGTATGAGTGCTCCATGCACTAGACGCATCTGGGAAGGTCACCTTATGTGTGCATCATCATGGTGATTCTTGTCAACTATGACTTCATGGTTATGGCTTGTAGTGTCAGATGCTGAGCTGTAGAGGCAGACAAATGAGGCGGCTGCCAAAACAAATATTGAAGCGAAACAGAAGGAGTTTGAAGGCATTTGAAGATGATTTAACCTGATTGATCTAGCCCCTTTCACATAGTCCTGGTAGGGCCTCCTTGAACGTTACAGGTAGCTACCTAACCACCTAGGTGATTACATAACCACCTAGGCCAACTGAAGAGTTACCTGCAAGATGAAGTTACACTAACAACTGAAAGGTTGCCGAATTTGTAGGGGGTTGTAGTAGTAAGTTGGCCAACCACCCTTCAGCTGGAAGCTAAAGAATCATAGCCTCAAAGGGCCTCCAAGGACACCTTAGATGTTGTAAATTCCAGGATTTTAACCTTGCCTTCTTCTATTCAAAGAGGTTTTGTTTTTCCCTCCAAAGTAAATAAATGTACCACAAGATGAATTTTTACCCAAACCCAGCCATTGAAACTGGATAAATTTTGACAGATACCACACGTCCACGAGCAGAATCACTTTCTTCTTCCCAACCTCATTGTTCCTTGTAGCATGCTGCTTCTTGTACCATGGGTTAATGACGTGAGTAATCCACTCTCGTGTAGTTCGGGTGTTAGCCCAATGGTTGTCCATGTGTGCGATGTGGAAGTCCAAGTTTTTGGTTGGGATTCGCGAGTCTGCATTGTTAAGATGACAGCGTGTCGTTTTGCTAGTGTAGATGAGCTGTAGTGGGAGGAGCTTGCCTGCCATCATGGATCCCACTAGGGCTGTGATTTGGTTCTTGTTGTCAAGCGCTTGAATGGCAATTCCTTGGAGCCAGTTGGAGCGTAGGTGCGGTCACCTGCACATTCAAGACGTGGTTTTCTAGCGGCCGTATGGATGTGCTGAAAGACAAGGAGGCAACTGCTAAAGACAATGACTTACCCGTGGACACAAGAGAAATGCCTGTGTGGTCCCCATTGACCACAAACTCGGGATCCACCTTGTTCATCTCCATAAGCATTGCAACTTGCTTATGCATGGTGGGCATGCGATCTTCCTAATTAGATGGGAGCTTTTGTGCGACCGTAGTCCCGTATCGGTAGGACCACTTCATGCGGGTGTGGATGAAGTCACAAGTCCACAAATGAGAGAAGGTCATAGCACCGCAATCGGATGGAAGCTCTTCGGGGTGGTCCTCTTTGTTGAGGGCGTGTAGGACACTACTAAGATTGGGGGAGTTGATGACTGTGCCTGCTTCCCGCATTTGGAACACAGTGGAGATGATGATTTCCACAAAGCCCGGATGGTGGTCGAGGAAGCCCGGTCGTCCGATGTGTCCATGTGTCCAATGCGTCGTTGGTCCTTGGACCTGATCTCTTCAGTGTGCGTGAAGAACATGTTCAACTTGGCCTCAAGGTTGGTGGAATTCTTTTCGTACCACCCACGGATGGTAGAAGGTACGCGCTGATCATACACACAACGGCCACCAGGTTTGTAGTACAGCTTGTGCAGCAGCTTCGAAGCTTGGTAGGAATTTCCACCAGCAAGCATAGCGCCATGAATCTGTGGGAGATGGCCATCTCCCAACCAGTTCACGTATGCGCCGCGCTGTTTCAAGGCGGGTGCATCTGCCGCAGAAACTTGTGTCGCCATGATTTGAAGGCGGGTTTGGACGGTACCCGCAACAGTTCATGGGGCTGTGGGGGCGTCCATTGGTGCAAGCAGTAGCCTATCAGGGTTCTTTGGTGGGCGGCCAACTGGACGCTTCTTCGGAATCTTGCAGGGCTTTGGATGGAGGACCTTGTGCAGGTTGAAATGGAGGCCACGCTGGGCAGTAGCCTCCTCACATTTGAGGGGCTTCAAGTTGAAGACGAGTAGCGACTTCATCGTGGCTAATCTGAACTGGTGTTCTGCGTAGTGTGTAGTTGCAAGACGGGCTCCTCACTTGTACCTCCTCCGTGACGTCTTAGTGTTCTGCGTAGTGCGGAGTTGCAGGAAAGGCGCGTCGTGTATACATCGGGCTCATGAGGTGCTTTCACAATCTGACAAACGACCGTGCTTGTCGGCTCCGACGTTCGAAGTGTCAACTTTGGCGATCCGAACTTCGAGTTACCAAGGTCTTTGTAATCTTTCCACTTGACCTCGATCGATGGGCGAATATGAGAAATCCAGTAATCCAAGAAAGTGTGGTTGGACAACCCCGATAAGAACTCAAAAAGACCCCATTTGGGAGAATATGAAAGGCACATAGAAGACAAAAAAGATTTGAACGAATATGCCTGACAGTACGGTATGAGCAGATTTAGGCACAAATAGGGTATGCGAGTTGCACGATGCCATCAATGAAATTTTACTGAATCCAGTTTCCACGAATGTCAATCTGCTTTGTGTGCATTGACACTTGGTGAAGTTATCAAGTTCAATCATAGACCTGTTTGGACGTATAATCTAATGGTCCTCCCGTGCCAAAATTAAATTTCGTCAAGAAAAATCAGCAGATTGGTCTCCTCTTTTGCTGCTGATGTTGGTGCGACAAACTTTTCTTGGATAGAACTGAGTGTGATGATTTTTTTTCCAATTTCTTGACCATGAAGTTTTAGCACTGGATACAGTGCACACAACACTGTAATTTGCCGCCCCTCTTCCATGCCACCAAAATCTATGTTGAGTAAACTAGCTCCATATCATCCAATGTACCAAATTGTAATGTTTTATTCTTTGTTTCTTTCATTTACATGAAGGCACGGTCAAGCTATTTTCATGCCTATTTTTTAGAGTTCTCATTCTTACATGCAAGATTACCCACAATGTACTTCAAGTGTAGACGTCTATAGCTTGTGCCATGCATGAGTGATCCAATCTTCTGCGGCAAATATTCTCTCCTCCTCCTCTATTGATGCGTCAACTGCTGATGGGTCAAGGATGTCATAATGTACTGATCAGGCACATCACAATGCACAGAGACCTTTATTTTGTAGGGAACCTTGCTCTACTTGAAGATGCACAAGGTCGTGGTTATGTTTTATGTTCATGCTCCAAGGTTAATCTTGAAAGAAGTCATGAGAGTGATGTTCACCTTTTTGGCCATCATTGTAGCTGTCTCCTTGATGCACTCAACAGATGTGCCAATGATGAGGATGTCATACACATACACAAGTGTATTACAATCACGAAGAGCATCAAGTGTTGGATTGTGAAGTAAGATACAGTTGTCGCAGGCCGATGGTAGAATGTCATCGTTTCTAGAAGTGCTTCCAGCTTCCTGTACCAAAGACATGGACTTCAATTCAAGCCATAGAGCCTCTTGAATAACTTACATACACATCCACTGTCGTCTTTATATCCGGCTGGCTGTTTCATGAACACGGTAGTGTGCATATGTATGTTTAGAAAGGCGTTCTTGACGTTAAGATACTATAAATCCACCACTATACTCACTTTACTACAAGTAAAACATGAATGGTTCACATGTAAAAGATGCCAAGAAAATGATGATGCAGGGAATGAAGAATAGTGGAAAATATGTGTCTAACAATAATCCCACTTGAATGATAGGAGTCAAAGCTATCCGGTGCATACATGAAATAGTGGAATCAAGAATGAGGCATATCTGGGCTTTTGGATCCTTGATTCGAGTGACGTGTGTGATGTTGCATTATGAGAGGCTACTTCAAGAAACACAATTGAGAAATTGAAGGGTTTTGATAGTATAAATGCACATCGTTATAAAAGTCCAGCATCATCAAGAAGCCGAGCAAACACCTTAAAAAAAAAGGATTGATTTTGTGGCAGTTCTGTTGATCATTCTACAAAGTGATAGAATGTGTCAGATTCTTGTGAAATGGACAACCAGAGTTTGGGGAAGGTTGTGAAACTTATCTTGGCAGATCATTTTGAACATTTTGAAGGCAGAGACACGATGAGCTATAATTATGGAGACAAAAATGACCATGCATAGAATTTAGGGATTCTTGTATGTCAAGGACGTGGCATATATGCACCAACGTTCTCGACACTTGTCATCAACATACACTTCCATTTTATCACCATTCAGTCAAGTTTCTAATTCTTCTTGATCATTCTTCTCCCCACGACTTCTACTAGTTTAGCAGCTATATCTTGCTGAGGGAAACAACTCCATAATCGATTTGTTTTTATATGCCTTATATCCTCCCTTTCATGATGGACCAAATCCATCACGGAATTCATGATCTATTACAAAGTTACACATGAGTCACAATTTTGTTTTCTTTCATCTAGTTCTATAAGAAAATTCATGGCCTTGGAAGAGTTTGCACTGGGTCGCCAAATGTACAATAAATTGTACACTTGGCGACCTCGTACATGTTTGCCTGGAGAATCTATGGTGAAGTCACTCCGTGTAACCTGGGTTGGCTGTTTTGCTAAGGTGGAAGAGACTCAAAAAGTCCACTGTGACTTTTACTTGAAGAATGAAGCTCCTACTTCAAGCTACAAGCTGCGGAGTGAGAGAGTGAAACAAATGACGGTTTGCGCATGTGAACTATGGAAGAAATCAGCCATTGAATTGAACCATTGCAAGTTCTCAAGGAGAACCCATAACTGCAAAGGTGAGGTTTTTCTGAGGAACGCATGTACAAGTACATGCGTGAATATGCACTCAAGAAAATGTGAAAGAGTGCATAGGAGATAAAGTGCATGTGTGAGTGTCTGCATGCATTTGTGTACAAGTACATGTGTGTGCATATGTCCAAGTCCCATATTTTTTTTCTTAGTGGGGGCTGTAGTCACCGGCCAAGAAGGGTGGCACAGTGCTCATCCCTGAAGTTGGCTAGGGTCATGGTGGTATTGATTTGGAGGAGAGAAGGTGTCTTATGCATGTTGGATTTCAGGTAGGTGTATAAGCTCCGCAAACCTTGGCCCCACGCCCAACAACAGAACCCATGTATGCATAGCCACTGCTTCGGATGGAGTCCAGAAGAGGGGAGGATGATTTCTTCTTCCGCCGGACAGCGTTGTATGCTTCCATGTCTAGAAGATTCACAGAATGTGTACCTTTGATGTTGGAAATTGGGAGATGCATGAGGGTTTTCTATGTGGTGTTCAATGGGAGTTTTTCTTGGAGGTCTGCCTTACGCTCCTTGCAGCAGAGGGTGCAGTAGTCACTTGAGAAGGAGATGGGGGCTTGTTTTTCTAGGAATTTGTGAAAGAAGAGGTGTGGACTAATTCTGGTGCACATGGGGTCATAAACTGGTCAAATAACTGCAGGGGTAAGGGTGTTGAACAGACGCATATTGTGCTGAACAAGGTGGAGGTAAACAGCAGAGCGGAGGACAGAAGGATAGTGTATTCTATCTTTCTCAAAAAGAGGTGATGTGAGGATGCGCGCAATGTTGCTTGCCCTGTAAGTATGTGGCATGTGACTAATAATGATTCTAGTTTTCAATGATGATGGTTGTGAACGGGTAGAGGAGATGTCAAGGGCAACATAGACTACAACTAGGGCGATGGATCATGGGAACTGGACTTTGAGGGGGCCAAGTTTGTAGAAGTTCTCAGTGATCTTTGTGGATTTGAGAGCCAAATTCAAAAAATGTAACTGATTTCTTGAATTGCTGACGTGAATGGAGGTATCACGGAGAAGGATTGACAAGGCATGGATATGGACATTGATTGTTTAATCGTTTTGATAGATTTATGGGTTTGGTTTTTTTAGAGGTGTTGCAAATGGCCATTCAGATGGTCGCATGTGTGTTGGAACATTTCCAAGAGCACTGACAGAACATGAGGAAGGGTTCCAGGAACGTGATGATTACATCTCCATTTCCACATTGGGTGAGGAGGATCAAGTGGTAGGAGGTCCAAATAGAGTCCCGCTTTTTTGTGTGGAGCAACACGAAAGAGGAGCATCCATCATGGGATGTTATGTTTAGAATTGACTCGGGTATGAGTGTTGATTAAAGCATATGATGGGGAGAATGGATGGAAACCGTAGAAAACAGTGGATACTCTTCTTCTACACCACAAAAGCTGCATCAAGATGTTTCTTTCCCTAAGATAGGGAAAGAAACATAAACATAAACATAAGCATTGGAATACCAATCTAGGTACATCTAGTGGCTACGCAGAAAGGGATGTCCCTAATACGAAGGGAAAACATGAATTTCAACCACATGAGGATGAATTTATGCCATGGAAGGGAGTATCTATGAAGCCCATGTCAGTGGGAGAGTCTAGGAGAGATGCCACTCGAGAGACGTGGAGACATATAGCTTACTGCTGGCTTTTTTACTTTGATTTTTTCAGGTATGCCAATGCAAAAGACTTGGACGGGACACATGAGCGAGTTGTATCTGGAATGCACGTCTTCCGACAAAGGTGGTGTGGTGACAATAAGAGGACCAGAATTTGTGACGGGGGGCCATGAATCCTATGTGCTCAGAAGGGAGACAGGACCCTTGGAAGGATGACGAGACGAGGATAGTGGCAAGGCCATTAAAAACACTATTGTATTGAAAAGATTGCAGAGCCTTTCTTGGCATTGGTGATGTGTTTCAACATGCTGGTTGTGCTCAAGAATGTCCAATGGAGCTTGGTGTCCACAAAGATACCTTGCCCACTCTGGTTGAATGATACAAGTGAGAGCATACAGACGTCTCCATTGAGTAGTTTAAAATTTTTGTTTTAATCAAGTGGCAGAATGTGAGTAGATAAAATCTTCCTCGCAAAGCTAAGAAAAGGAGCCCAGGGTTAGTTCACGCAAAAATGCTTCCCTTTTGCAGAGTCCTTAAGAGTTACTCTCACGCTTAAGGAGGAAATGAATAAGTGCAAGGAGCTCTTTCAACAACAAGTCTGCGTGCAATGGATATCTTGGTGAAACTGGGGTCATAACATGCCGTAAGATTCTCTTGCAACAAGATTGGTAATGTGTACACTTTGAGGATGGTTGGATGAGAGGTCCGCAACCGGCTAGGTTGGGACATGTGGGATCTTCATGCCAGCAGAGCCGCTCCAAAACAACAAAGAGGTGGGCTGGTTGCGAGGGCTATTGGCCAAGGAGCCGAGGAGTAACTTATGGAGATAGTAAATCAACACACACCACGATGCTTGGGTGTGCAAACATTGACTCAGCTACTGAACAAGAGTGTACGTTCACACTCAGGGGTCTAGACACCATTTTTGTGGTTGATTATGGTACAGGTGATATCGTTGAGGGTACTAGGGGGAGGTGGTGAAAGTGCGGGCGATGAGAGAAATTGTGTATGCCACAAGATGTTACGAGGCCCAATCATTGGCCATGGTTGAAACAAGATGGAATAAAGGGTTCAACGTAGTAGTACGATGTAGGTTTAAACTGATTTGCACTCAAAGAAGCTGTTATGAGATGCGGTACCAAGGGAAGTGTGACTGAAAAAAGGGAACTCCTAAAGAAAAAGACACTATTTGCTATATCAACCTCCAGGCCTTCCCCATCATGAAGGAGTGAGAGGAGGTTTTGGGCTATAAATACATCCTTGTAAGAATCCAATAATAGTGGGCTATACTATCAACAAGACATTGGAATTGGAGAGGGAAGGAAAAATGATGGTGGGGTATTCCGCGTTTAATTGACTGGTAGACACATGAGCATCATGGTTTGACGGTGAGAACAAAAAGGACGGGTGCCAAAGGATAGCCCTTGCAGACACCAGAGAAGACATGTACATCTGGAACAATATGTCTGCTGATTTTGAAGTAAAGGAAGGAATTAGTGTTGAGAATTCTTATCCATATGGAGAAGAAATATCCAAGTCCACATTCATGCGCAACTTCCAAGAACAAGAAGGTCCTTTCTAAGGAATCATATGCCTGTCTATGCCTACGAAGAGCAAGAGGGCTCAGGAATTGGGGGGGACGTGAGTGGAGAGTATGTCAAAGAGTTGTGAAGATACTGTGCAGCATATTTTTCATGGGAAAAAACCCAAGTTGGTTATGGCTGATGATATGCTTGAGGGGGGGGGGGGGGTAAGACGGACCATATTGGCCTTAATGATGAATTTTTTGTCAGTTCAAAGGAGGGAGATAGGTAAGTGTTTTGTTATACCGATCTTGTGACCCTCTTGTACAAAAGAGTGACAAAGGCACTCTGCATGGAAGGAGATATTTTGTGGAAGGGTTCAATCCCCTTAGCCATGCATATGAAATCTAGCTTTGATTCACTGCAAAAGACTTGGTAGAATTCTACAAGCAAACCATCTTCTCCCACGTATTTTATTTTTTTTCAAGTCCAAGATGATGTTTGTGAAGTTGTGTAGTGTAAAGGGGGGTGCTCTATTGAGAAGATTGTGCTCTGATTAGAGGTGAAAAACAAAATGTTAAAAGGTGGCGTTGGAACTGTGGAGTTGTTGGATGGGGTTGAAACTTTTTGGTGTTAAACGTTTCGGCCATGGACAAGATGCTGTTGACATCAATCACCCGGGGACCTTGGTCTTGTTGAAGGGTAGGTATAGCATACGCTCTTGTGTGCCAGCAATTTCAAAAACTTGTTGTGTTGGTCAATATCACGGTAAAATGATACCCAAGCTTGAAGTAGGAGCACAAGATCATCATTCCAGTAAGATTTTAGCTGGGATGTGACAAGATTAAGACGTCCTTTCCATTCATGGTTCATCGGCATGAATGGGACGACGGAGCCGAGCTAAGCGGTTTTGATGACGTTGAGTTGCTTCGTTTTTGGCATACCGTGTGGAGAAGTTGTGCAAGACATCTGTAAGCCAGACCCATGAATGGAGTTCTTCCTTGAAAGAAAAGATAATGGATCTAATCCCAGCTTGGTAACCATCTTGTTGTAGGTGGGAGAAGTTAAGTTTCCATACTCCGCTACAAAAGGAGCACGAGGGATGAAGGAGCATGGTGAGGGGGATGCATGAATGGTTGGAGAAACCTGGAGGCATTGGTACATGTTCGTTCTCACTGATACGGGATATGAGACTATGGGACACGTATAGGCAATTGATGCAGCTTGATCATTGGTGTGCAGGGGATGTATCAGTCAACTTAGAAAAAGATCGGTAATCATTGCAAAATGTGTCCTTCAGTGGTTGAAAGAATTTGGAGTGAAGAGATAGAGGTGGGAACTCCTTGAAAAAATTCTATGAACTGTTGGTGTCAAGAAAAGTATTATTTTGTGAAATTTAAGTCGCCCCCGACAATGAGATGGTCATTCGACGGTTTGGTTTTCTGATGGACAACAATTGACATGAAGAGTGGGTGATATTGGAAGGCACGGTGAGAGCCGTGCCAAAAATGAAATTGTGGTCATTGAGCGTAGAGTTGGCTTGGACAAAACGATTACATGGGGATGCAAATGCTTTTGAAAATTCTCATTTGGGGTGGTTAACCACAATTACCACTCAACTTGTGGAATTATCTTATAGACAATTGTGGTTTGCGGAATAGTACACTGAAGGTCTTGGACGTGGTGGTCAAGGTGGAGGCGCATGCAAATGATGATGTACAAGACAACATGGTAGATCTGTATGAATGAACCGAGTGGGGTATGCGTTTGTTTTCAGTTTGAATCCCTTTACATTGAGTGTGAACCTTTAGAGGGTGCTTGGTTGGGTTGAGTTTTCCATCATATGCGCGACATGGTTGGTGAGGAGTTTGAGAGAGGAGGATATTTTTGTTGAAAAAGGGAGAGGTGGAGCTCGAGGCCTTGCCGGAATGCAGATTGAAAGGGAAAAAGAGGAAGTGTGTATGACAAAATGGATTTGGGGTACAATGGAAATGGAAAATGGTGACGAGGTGTTTGGGAATGGGGTGTGAAGGTGCGTATGATATGGTTGTGAAAGGGTACACGAGAGACAGAAGATGAGAATGAAGGATAAAGTCAACAAAAAAGAATGAGGAGTGGTTAGAGGGACTCACAAATTTCTCTTGACATGTTACAGGGATATAGTTGATGAGGCCGATTGCCGCCACAAGCTATGAAGATGGAACATCCCTGATGCAGTGCTCCTTTCAGCTGAAACAAAAGGAGTGAACCAGTAAACTTGATTATGTTTTGGTTGTACCCTTGGCTGGTGGGACGCGCTGCGACAAGGAACTTGGTGAGCCATTGTAGATACTTGCAACTGTGCCAAAACCCATCCGAGGAATCATTGATCTAATCGAAGCATTCCTGCCACTTTCATGTGATTGCACCCCTAGTTCTGCTGACGTAGCATTGTTTCCAACATCTTGGTGACATCTTATGTGTCCAAACGAAAGACTGAAATCAAATGCTTGGGATTAGGATGCTAATAAAAACACATCAAAAACAACCATTTCAAATGTCTCATTCGTAACTCGACACTTGTATATATGTGTTCGGTCATTTCGACACTTTTCATCAAAGCACACATGCCGCTAATCATAAAATTTTCAAGCATTCCAAACCTTTAATTGTAATTTACCTCGCAACTTCTACATATTCACCACATATGCTATGTTCGGCATAACAAACGCTACCATCTCACATGTATCAATATTTTATGACCTATAATCAAACTTCTAACATAGTTTGTATCGTCCCTACATCACCAAAAACATGGTCAAAAGCGATTGAAGGATTTTTTCATATCGTGCGAGAAATCCGACTCACGCAATACTAATATCACGTATCATCCTTTGGGGGGTATTCGCAAACTTTGCGAAAATAATGTAGGCTAATATATCCGCTGTGTTTTTTTATGGTGTTTTCTCCTATTTAAGCTTGTTACGTATCAGGTGTACGTGTGTCCCTAATCTTCTTGAGTGGGAATTTTTGTTATTACACAAACAACCCATCGCGTCACAAAGACCAAAATATTCACTCAGATGGCCGAGTGCAAACTGGCCAAATGCCTCGCCCTCAGTGGATGTTCTTGAATCTTTTGACAGCTTCGACCACTCTCGCCAACCTACGAAGAGAAGTGCCACGACCTTTTGGTTGACTTCTCGACAACTCTCAACGAATCTGGATTTATAAAGATGCATCGCACATCTTCACTGTCGGTTCTCGAGGAATCCCGACTTCTCGTTGGACCTTCTCGAATCCGACCACTCACAACGCGACTCTGGATGCGTCGTTCGGCATTCGACCAACCACCCTGACTATGCTTCATTCGTACCTTGTCACGAGTATGTACACACACACACACACACACACACACACACACACACACACACACACACACACACACACAC